>CAJQUN010000905.1:0-149498 GCA_907163345.1 Haberlea rhodopensis
CTGCTTTTCAGAATAATAAAAAAAAAAAACTGATTTTGGCTGTTTGATTTCATGGCTTCTGCTATTACTTCTCTAAAAAAAAGGCAGGTAAAAGCAAAAGGGAAGAAAACAGTTATGATATGTTTCCGACTACTCTTGATCGGTAGCGATTTTATAATTAATTGAAGTTTATTAACCTTTTTTTTTAACACACTTTATATTTTTCTTAAAAACAATTTTTTTTTCAAATTTTAATCGAAAGCAACATAAGAATGCATTGAGTAAGCATTTAAAAAACACATCTTAAATCTCATTTATTAGTTTATCTTATATGCTGATAATAAGATGAAAATATATTTTTTGTCTTCCTCAATTTTAAAAAATTTATGAAAATTATTAAAATTGTAACCAAAAACTCTTTGCGTGAAAAATCCTAAAAACTCTGTTTTTTCTTAATATTTTTTTGTATCTAAGAAACTTAAAATGTCTAAATCTATTATTTATATGCTAAAAATACCCTTAATCTTCAAAACCATGAAATTTTTGACTAAAATATTGATTAATAAAATTATTTACATAGATCAATCTATAAAGTTATATTCAAATGAAATCTTGCATTAAGTCAATCGAAATTAAGGAATTTAAACCCCATTTTTCAAGTTCAAATTAGTGATAATATAATAAATGGTTAAGTGTTTGTATAATAGCTTGCAAGTTCAATGTACGTACCCGCAGCAACCAAACACGACTGCTACTCTTTATTCTCTATATACCTGCAGTATAGTAATATTTTTTGGTGTGAATTAGTGTTTGTGAATGGTCAACCAGTTAACCGGTGGTTGAACCAGCGGGTTAATTTCTATTTACAAAATTAAATATTTTATTGTATAAAAAATAGTTATAATAATTAATATAACCATGTGAAAAACTCAATATATGACATCTTATATACTTTTAAAACAATTTATTAGAGTTGTCGCTCATAAATATCCATTAACAAATCATGTATTGCACAACAAAATATATAAAAATTTAAACAGATAATAATTGTAAGTATTCTGATATATTCATATGACTGACGTTGTTTGTTACAATAAAATATATAATAATAACTTAAAATTTGAACATATAATAATTGTTCGAATTATTTATATATAATTTGAGGTGTCGGTATCTTAGGGGTGTAAACAATCGAACATGTTCATGAACTTTTCGAGCCGACTCGAAAAGTATTTGATTCGTATTCGAATTCTCGAACTCGAGCCATGTTCGATCTTTTTTCGAGCCGAACTCGAGCTCAGATTAATTTGTTCGATAGTTCGTAAGCCGCTCGCGAACTTAATATTTTATTAATAAAATATAATTATATATTAATATATATATTTCGAATCTTTTGGGTATTTAGGTTTTGAGCAATAGTTCGAATAGCTCGACGAACAGTTCGAATCTTTTCGAGCCAGAACTCGAATTCGAACCTTAAAACTTTTTGTATATTCGACTCGATTCGGCCCGCGTTCCTCGAGCTCCACGGATTCCTCCATTTAGCTATATATATTATTCAAAACAGTCAAAAATCAGAATCTCATTCAAAAATGGCGATGGCGATTTCTTCACTTCTGCTATCCAACCAACAAAACTCTCATAAAACAGCCGCCACTCCATTTCCCGGCAGCGTGTTCAACACACCGCGCCCCTCAAGTTGGCGGCAAGTCCTTCATCCTCATCGGCGGTGAAAGCTGTTGTGGCTGCCAATACAGGTGCCGTAGAAGCAGAAACAAAGACAACAACTGCGGTTTCGACTAGATATCTGCCGTTTCGGGTGGGGCACGGCTTTGATCTGCATAGGCTGGAACCTGGGTATCCTCTCATCATAGGTGGTATCGATATTCCTCATGATCGAGGCTGCGAAGCTCATTCCGATGGTATCAATCAATACAGGCTCTAATTCTTAATATAGAGCGGTTGTGCTGGAAATTGAGTCTTGAGCTATTTTATAGAGTTCATTTTATATGTTTTCGGAAGAAAATTGGAAATTTAGGAACTTGAATTTTTATTAATTTCGGTTCGCGATCATCCTCATTCCTGCTGCATCTGTCCTTGTGTATGCGTAGATTACATGTTGAGTTCGTTTTATTTTGAAGCCTTTCTTTTCATTCAATCTCATGATGTTTGCTTTAGGATAGCTGAATATTGAGTCTGTATTTTTTGCAACTGATCGGTTTGGTTAATTTCCTCCATAATTGAGGTTCTCTATTAGTTAGTTATTTCTCGGTATCTTCTTAATTTTAGAACCAATAAATTTATTATATGAAGAAAATGATGGGTTATAGAAGAAGAATCAATTAACAATATGTCCCAAGTGCTCCTATTAACTATCTATTACCTTTGATTTACATTAATCAATTTTATGTATTGCTGTGATAATCAATATATGTTTAGGAAATCACTCCGATCAGATCATAACGAAAATCAAAGAACCAATAGTAGTCACAGGACGATAACAAGCTTTAAAAGAAGTGGAACAAAATGACATGTTTTGTAAATTATATCTATAGACCTGAAATTCTGATAATTTTACTGCACATATGACAGTATAGCTGGTAAAAGTTACGTTAGCAAGGTGACTATGTTATGTTGTTTCTAGGTGATGTGTTATTGCACTGTGTGGTTGATGCTATATTGGGGGCACTGGGACTTCCAGACATCGGCAGATCTTTCCGGACACAGATCCTAAGTGGAAAGGCTCAGCATCTTCTGTTTTCTTGAAGGAGGCTGTGAGTGTTTCTCACTTTCTCTCCCTTCTTATTACATATTATGCTTGGATTGCTTACTTTCAGACTTTCTGCATGTAACTCATAATATATGTGTGTGTCATCTGAGAATTTATTTTACGTGACTCACTTCCCCAAAGTGTAAGAGGAAATTTTGTTGTTCAACTAAAATAATGCATGCCTAGCGTGGTCAGTCAAATAATCACATTTTCCTATTTTGAAATACGAGATATTACAATACCTTCTTCTCCTAAATAATTTAGTTGTCCTATCGTATTAAAAGCCTTGTTATTATAATTTGAAATGTCAAAAATGCCGGGACCAATGTTGATCAGTAGTAGCTGCATCATCCATTTAAGCCCTTCACATTATTCTCATGCATTGAATAGTGTATATAATGTTAAAAATTCCTTACTCAAAGATGCAACTTATACATCACATTAATTCATGGTCATGGATCTCATTGCCCACTCCACAAGTGCAAGCTCACTCAGGTAGAGAGCAGCATTAGTCCTACTTTGTTACCACCTGTGGGACTAGGCAGTGCATGACTAGCTTTGACCAGCTTTCCCTATGTGGTTAGAAATTAGATGATTGACCTAAATAGTTAAATGTACACCATGCTGAGTTCAACTCTTGGTCTCGTTAAGGTTTAGCCTATTGTTATCGTCACATTATTGACAATCCAAAACTGGTTGGAAGGAAGGATATATATAGGGCTCCTTTCACAAAATTAAATGCTTATCGGAGCTGCATATTGTGTGATGTTCCTACCAGCTACCTTCATCATAACTTAGAGAAGTTAGGTTACTCCAATAATGAGAACCATGAAATTTGCTGGGTATGAGTCACACATTCTATTGGAGGCTCACTTAAGTGGCAGTTGCCCTGAGGAAGTGTTATGGATTTGGGTTGATACTACATTACCGTGGCATATTGAAACTTGGTTAAAGTCCCTGATACAACGTTCTACTTATATAGTTCCATCTGATAGATATGTTCAAGTGTAATTGTGTTGTTTTTTTGTTGCAACACGACATAAAGCTGCCATACCTTATTACTTTTTGAGGCAGTGTGTACCAGACATGATTAGATGTTTGAGTTGCTACTTTTCAACAAAAAAATGGTTACATTGATGTCGTGCGGTCTCACGGCATGTGTCCTGACCTCCCTTAACAGTGGCATAAAAAATCCTTAAAAAACAACCAAGATTATAGGGAAGTAGCAAGATTTCTGAATCTAACATTCTGCAGCATGCTTTTGAATAGATCTTATTTTACAATGTACTCGAATACTTGAGAATTGACTGATTAGTTGTGCCCATAGATTATCCACTTGTTTGTCCGGAAACTTCTAAAACCTGATGTTCCCAATATGGGATTTTTCATTTTAGAAACTTAATTCTTGAAGAAGTGAAAATACCATTGCCTCATTTGTTCTTGTAATATTTCACATATAGGTTCGACTGATGCACGAGGCAGGTTATGAGCTCGGAAACCTAGACGCAACTTAATCCTCCAAAGACCAAAGCTAAGCCCTCACAAGGAAACTATCCGGGCCAATTTGTGCCACCTTCTCGATGCGGATCCTTCGGTCGTAAACCTCAAGGCAAAAACGCATGAAAAGGTTGACAGTCTTGGGGAAAATAGAAGTATTGCAGCACACACAGTTGTTCTACTCATGAAAAAGTGACAGATGATTCATTCTTTCCAAAAAAATTCAAATGGAAAAAATGGTATGAACTATATCTTATATGTTTTTAAATGCTCAAGTTTTTTTAATTTTACAGTCAATGGTGCGATAAAAGTTACCAGTATAATTGGGTGAACATGTACTCTTCTATTGTAAGTCAAACTTGAATAATAGCATACTTGTGATTAAGGTTCTTTATAAATTAACATGCACACATTATAATTTAAGAGAGATTTATAAATAAAAAAATTAAACATTGAATATAGGAGTATTTTTTTGTTAACACAGAATATTATGAGTATTTAGTTCAGTTAATGAGTAGTTGAGAATTGGTGGACTAATTCCCAGACGGATGCAAAGACCATGTGACCATATTGAATACATTCTATTTCAAATATTATTATTATATCAAAGTTTTTATCCAACTAAATATGGTCAATTATATAGATCGTATTGATCCATGTGTAATAAATTTATCAGTATTTTATGTTGGCTAAATATCTAACGTAACTATACTTCTTTATCCAAGTTTATGACCCGCTATTAGGGGTGGGCACGGGTCGCGTTTTATCGGGCTCGGATACCCTATATATCGGGTATGAAAAAATTACCCGATCACAATGATATTGTCGGGTACCTAATAAAAAATAACCCCAAAATATGAACAAAAATAACCCCAAAATTTCTTCATATGTTTGTTAATCGTGCATGTTGGATTGACATCCAATGTTTGAATTAGTAAAAGATTGCATGTAATGCCATAAGACTCGTTAATTTAATGAAGTGACCACTACTTAAATTCTTAATACGTATAACGACATGGCACTATTAACTCAATTTGTCACTTAGATTTTTAATTACACATATAAATAAATCTTTGTAAAACATAATAGAAAAATAGTTACATAAAAATATTTGATAAAATAGATTACCAAGATAAAACATTTAATCTCTATGATTGTTTGGAGATGAATTTTTATATTTCTTAACACCATATTTGGGGCTGCTCAATGTATTTTATGCCGGAATAATTTAAAAGAAAAGAATAAGAAGCTATGATGCACGGATACTCCTAAAATTTTCACGGTCACGGTATCCGATTCTTTTCGAATATCGATACTCACGGATACTTGCTCGATACAAATCCGATACGCCACGTGACGTATCTGGAAATTAAGGGATACTTGTTTAGATATTTCAAGACACTTCAGATTTCGACGTATCGGATACACCATGTGGAGTACCCGAATATAAAAATTATTTTTTAATCTCAAATAGTAATATGAATACGAGGCGACCTATCTTCAATAGGGGCCTTTAGTCTTTAAATAAAGCGCAGTAAACAACCATCCAGACTTCTTACCTAACTTTAGATTTCTTCTTGTTGTGAGAGAAATTGGAGTACTTATGCATTTATTCATTCAACAAAGAGGAATCAAATAACACTCCAACGTGTCGAAGATTTGATTTTCATTCATAGTATGTCTTCTTTCAAGGAAATCTCCACAATATATGAAGGGCGACTCTAAAATGTGGGATGTGGCTGAATATGCTTTTGAATCGTTAGATGATGTTAGCATTCTTGATATTGTGAATCTCTCACTTGATGAACCAGCATTTGAGTCTATTATATTGCGGGTGATGCTAATGAAGAATCAATATATCAAGATAGCGCAGTCAATTAAATAATTAAACAATATTTTTATTTAACTTTCTTGATTTAAATAGTAATTGGTGTTTAAAACTCTATTATTTATCGTGGATTTGATTAAGTTTAAACGTTGTTATTTTGATTTTATGTGTTTATTGTTGACTATATATTTGAAACTTGATTTCTTATAAATATTATTGATGTATATATATATATTTAAAGATAAAAAAAATTACCGTATCTAGACGTATCGTATCCTAAAAATTTCAAAAAATCACGTACAACCTTATATGTATCCATGTATCGATGTATCCGTGTCCATGCATCATAGATAAGAAGTGAGATATTAGCAAAATGGGAAGATTAAAAAGGATATTTTAATTAGTAAAAACAAGAAATAGAAACAGCGGGGGGGGGGGTGGGGGGGGGGGGGTGGTTATCCCTATTTATTGTTTCAGAAACATGACGTTTCCAGACATATCTTGCCACTTCCAATACTATCCCTATTTTTATGAAAAAATAATAATATAACAAAGGAAAAACTCAAGCACAGTATATATATATATAGATATATATATATATATATATATATATATATATATAATATATATATATATATATAGTATATATATATATATGATGAATCTTACTGGAATTTTGCGTAAAATTCATACAGTTTTTAATATACTCAATTATATATTATATATAAAACACATGTCTTCAGTATAACACACAACCAACCTAATATATATTATACAAGATTCTCAAACCACATGCAAATATATGGCCTCCAACATATACATACTACATTGTGTTTTTAACATCCTTAAATCTGTCGAAGTTCTCAAACTGTGATTATGCTACACGGAGAGAGACTCTCCGTGAGACATACTTCTTAGAAGTATTCTTGAGCAGATTCAAGACGAACATGTGGGCAGACCCTTTCGGGTTCGCCTCTTGTCCAAAGAATCTTCAGATCCCCTCGCTTTCTCCCCAAGCGCCAGAAACGTCCCTGCACCATAATCTCGTATTTCACAATCCTTCGATCTAACCGCAACTGTAACAGATTCAGTTTTCGCTTTTGTTCTTTAATTGCAAGTGTAAGAAACAAGAAAAATAGCATGTCCTATTAATATCAGATCCGAGTATAGAATATACCACTTGATTTCTGACACAGAAATTATCTAACAAGCACATAGTTAGTTACCTAGTGTAAAAGGGACGATATAAAGCAAAGCTGGTTGGCCATGTCCATCCATCAAGTTCAACGCTACATAAGTGACAAGAAGACCTGCCATGCATGTTAAAAGAGTGAAAAATATGCAACTTCCATCTCTAGGGTGCTCGTAACTTGGTGCAATTCTTATTCAGCAACATTTTATTAATCATTATCTATTACATATATTGGATTTTGTTATCCGCCTATCGCGGAATTGGTAGCTGAATATCCATCAGTGAGAGAGCCATTAGGCTAACACATAGTCGACATCAAGAATCGCATAACACCAATGGTAGTATATAACGTGACTCAAAATCTGCAGGCTAAAACGAGAAAGTGAGCCATCTAGATACTACCATTTGAAAGAAAACGGTAGTGCCTACTTGAGATAGGGCCTAAACGAGTTGAACTCGACTAAAAAAACTTAGCTCAAGTTCATCTGTCTCAAATATTGGAGCGAGCACAGGTCAACAGTTTGGCTTGAGATCATAAGCATGTTTCTGAGCTCAATATATAAAATTACTACTTATATCTTCATAACAATAATGGATAATAATATTACATATGTAACTAAAATTATTAAATTTATTTTTGTGTTATTAAAACATATTTAAAAAACTAATTATGAGCTGGCTTGCTAGCTCAAGAGCTCGAGCTCTAAAATCTGTAGCTTGATTGAGCCGACTCAACTCATCTTACATCCCGATTCAAAACTTAGGGTCTTTATATGATTAAGCTGAATGTCAGAGAGTAACAATCCTAGTAAGATAAATTTCAGCAAGGCTTTGTTTACCTAATCCATAAGCAAACATCGCCCATAAAAAGTATCCAGCTCGTAGGCTTTTATTTTCTAACCAATCATACCTGGAACAGACAATAGATTAAGTGGAGGTGAACTGTAATGTGAAAACAGATTCCAGTAGAGACGTGAAATTGAGACAGCAAGGATAAATAAGTTAGCATTGATAAAAAAAAATAATAATCCAAGAACACTAGGCACACCTAGGTGAATACGGAGTGGTCTGCATAACAACTAACTATTTCATCATAGTAGAGCAGGAGGCTACGTTTTTTGGCTTAAAAAGGGTTGCAATACTGAGTGTTCTTCAAGTGTTTTTTGAAGGGAGCAGTTCCAAAACTTTCCGTACCAATTTCACTCCATATTGCTACATCACTTACATAATTAGCCAATAATGCAATATATACGTGGGTAAATTTGAAGGGACTGTTTCTCAAATTTGTGTAAAAATGCTATATGTGAGGTCAAAGAGCTATCACATTTAAAAATTGAACCATTGTTAAGCTAATCAAAATTTAAAAAAAAAAGGTCTTAAAAAGGTGTTTCTGCAAATACAAATCATGACATACCAAGACACCAGAATTGGTATGCTGAGGTGTTTTTTCGGTAATGCGTAGTAATAGATAGGGTGTGAATACATTTCATAGACTGTAACCTTGTGTAGTAGTGGTATCACCTCTCTTCAAAGTCAGAGAGGTCAAGGGCTCAACTATCGAGCTTAACACTGATGTAGATATTGGCAAGAAAAGAACTCGAACCTTAGTGAAAATGCTACAACCAGTCCAGGCAAGAGGATGTCACCAAAGCCTATAATACTGTAACCACCCCACGGATCAAACATGCGTGGGATTTTCAGAAGCATCGGTATACCATCCTCACCACTTCTATCACCACGGGCAACCTAGAACGACAATAAAGGTAAAAAGTCATCTCTTCTACTCGCAATGATTTTGGCAGATGAATGTCGTACATGAAAGAGCAACTAAGAAGGACGGTACCCACCTGAAAAAAAAAGATTGTGTTATGGCATGGAACATTCACCCCATAAATATATTACAAGAAGATAATAAAAACAAGAGAGCCGTTCTTTCAAATATTGATCGCATCGAATATATGCCCGAGACAGATTTCAGAGGAATATATATCCACGAGTCTAAAGATGAGGACGTCATCTCTACTGTTAGCCGTTCTGTATATCCAATGGAATCATTGACCAGAACAGAACTTAATTCTACCCATATAAAGTCAAACCATCAACTTTTCAGCTATCTTCCAAATCAGCTGAGTTATTGATCAAACTATACAATCTGACAGCTTCACTGCCTAAGATTTTGGTTCACATAAGGGAGTTGACAAAAATATTAGCAGTGAACAACCAATAATTAACAGCTTGAACAATCAAATGAGGGATTGATTCTGGCAATGTTAGCTATTGTCTCATTTCACAAGAAAGCTGTAAGTTGAGATTAAAAAAATCTGTAAGAACTTTCTGGCAAAGGAGATTAGTTACAATTACATGTGAAAGTGTTGAATTCTGTGAGGAAAAGGCACACGAGAATAATTATTTGATTTTAATTGCCCACCTATTTGAATTTCAGCACTGAACACTCTGTAGGTGCATTTGTTTTGGTGTATCAGTAATTACATAGTAGTAAAGTTTATCAACCAGAACTCCCTTAAATTTTAAATAAATTATCAAAGGAATCCAACAGTTACAAACTTTGGCCCCTCCAAATATATTGTTCCTCTCAAGATCACTCTTTAACAACTAAAATTTACAATACAGAGTGAAGTACTACGGAAGGACAGTAATAAGTGATGCCCTTGAACGAAAGTACAAGAACTGATAGATGTTTAGGTTTGATTGACGAAAAATATTAGAAATCCAATAATATAACTGCATTCTTGGTATAAAGTGTAGATGCCGAATGTAGAGAAATAAACAAGAAAAGCTCTTCAAGTTTGACAGCTTTCCTTCACACCCAAGTTTGACAAATCAAAATTATTACCTTGAGATTAGGAATTCTAACTATCTGAAGAACAGTAATTATCAATGCAATTCCCTGAAATAAAAGAGTGTACAATAAGTTATCAACAAAGAGAGCCGAAACTTTCATTTAAAATTAACAAGAACATCTTTTGATAAATATGCACATGATAGAAGGCGTGTAAAAGTCTTAACAAGCCTGCCAAAAGTATGAGCTCTTTATTTTGTCTTTGATTTTGAAAAGGTAAAGGGGTTTCAATGGATCCTTAGTTTCTGGTCTTCAAGACAATATGTGTAACATCTCTTACAGCTCTAACTTTCTGAAAAAGCTCTCACCTAATGTAATGCCAGGCCAAAGGCCACAAGTAAATCTGAGTTCGAGTATCACCACCTCCCATTCATTACAAATTAATAATAAAATTGCACACATAAAGCTAAGAATATTGCCGCCTCATGATGGAACATTTACTAGAAATATAATATTTAAAAAAGCACATATCCAACAACTTAAATTTTTAGATGCAATTGCCATTCAATACTAGCATAATTTTTGCATCAATATCAGAGATGTTTTCCTGAAATAATCCCTTCCTCAGTCCTGGAAAAAAAATTATCATTCCGTAAAACTTCAAATGGACACTAACTTAAGAAAACATTTTTGAATTTGACGACCCTGGAGATCTAGTTTTCCATTGTAACAAGATGATTAATTCCATTAGTCGTCTCTATGTCCATCAAACAAAAATCAATTCGAGAAGATTGACATCCATCTGTAGATTCCTAACTGGCAATGGTGAATTGAGAGATCAATGATTTTACTAATGAATGAATTTTAACATGGATTAATAGTTACACTTACAAGTACATCTTGACCTATCCATGCAAAAGAGACCTCTCTGTACGCAGCCCACACCACAGCAAAAGCTACACAGAATGGAGCAACAGCCAAAGTAAGGTACGAGATAGCCCCCAAGACAGGTACTTTGATAAATGATTCACCAGCTCGCTTGAAACACCTGAAAATATATACCATCTACTCGTGAAATTTACACTACTTTTACTACTTGATTCTCAGATTTTAGCAATAACATAAAAAAAGAATGACATTATGCAGGTTCGGGTAAATGTCTAATTCTATTAATATATAACCAACTGAGACATGTTAGGTTAATTTCTGATTCGGGATCATTGGCTAAATGATATTCCAGATCACAGAAATAAAAGAGTTATACCTTGATAACAAGGCAACCAAGCAAGTTTGCAAACCCTTCAAGAAAAGATAGGAAACAGAACTCAGGATGAGATTTAGGCATAAATACATGCCAATAGCAATCCTAAAATTGTAAAATGTAACTCCTGGAATAAGGCTAACAGATTAATATGCGGCAGCACATAAAAAGAAACTATTCACCTCCACACCACCAATGCAAAAGAGAACTACCAAGAGCTCAATGAACCAGAATGACATTAGCTTGTATATAAGTATCAAGAAGCATGAGGCAACAACGACAAACAGGACGGCAGATGTCGTGTTGATATCCACAACACTGCTTCCCCAGGAGCTTTTAATGTTTAAAAGTTCATCTGAAGCATCCTACAAAAAGAAATTAATTCATGAGGCTGCTGATATGAAGATCCGAAGCTTATAAGTTCTACTTTTAAGCTAGTTTGCCTCAAAATTTTCCAGACCTTCAACAGCTTATCTTGCTCTATAGCTCCTTCTCTGGCACTCCATGCAGACCAATAAGAAGCACATAAAATGGTCCCAACAGACATCAACCACAGAAATACTTCGGCTATATCAACCACCGGTCTCTTCGGAGAGTACAGCTGCACAGATACTACCAAAGGTAAAGTGTCAAGAAAGCTTTTTTTTGTTTAATATGTAAAAAGTGCTTTTATATTATACAAAAGGAATTAAATATTCGCACGAAATAAAATGTGCCACATAAAACTATATTCTATATAATAAAGAAACCAAAGAAGACCAAATATAACTTGAAGGAGAAAGACGTCATCTTTCAGCTGAGGATTTTAGGCACAACAAAATTACCTTTAATCTCCATGCTTCAGTACCTTTTTGCCAGATCCCTACTACTTTCTTGAGCATTTGGACTTAATCATTTCACATAATTTCAAATCAGACCATCCAAAGCATAGCTGGACAAAGAGTATTTTTAATTCTTAAATTAGTGGTGGCATTTATGTGATTACTTTTAACATATGAAAGCAATCCATTTCAATTCTTTAGATTTTGGCACTGTGTTAAGCTATTTGTCGAAACGTTTTGTTATGCAAGTTTGCCTTCAACTAAAGAAACAAAGGAATTCCATTGGCTAATCCATACAAATTGCACCTTGTCAATGGTTTGGAATCTGGGTATATTAATATGGTTATAGTCTGATAAGTACCAATTAGATAAATGATTTAATGCTTTGCCGCTGTGAGAAGCTACAACACAGATCATGCCACTACTGGAAAAACAACTGTAAAATGACTTGATGTTATTCGTTAAATACTAAGCTGGGAAAATATCACCCAGAAAATAAAAGAAAATAAAAACCATAACACACACTCTCCTTTAGCACCAAGTTGCAATGACAAATGAATATAGAAAATTTCCGTATCCCCCTGGCTATGATTACGCTTATTGCCAGTGCATTGCTCACAATTTCAACAGACATCATTAGAATACGGGTAATTGGACACCATCATAAGAGCCATCAAGGAGTTCAATCAAAGCAAGAAACATTATAGGCAACAGGAACTATCAGCGGACATGTGCAACAGAGAGGCAGAAGAGTAATCACTCAATAAAAAATCACCTGATGAACCATTTGACAGCATATTCCCCAGCCTAGATCCAGCATCTTGAGGGAGCATGACAGCAGGAATGTGAATATCTAGATCAGTTTCATCAGGCTCACAAACCATCTTGTAGAGTTCTGCGGAGATAAGGAGTGACTAGTTTATATATAGAAGAAAAATGGAAATAAAGAAGTAAATAATATGTTCTAAGAAAGCATCAACCCACTGAATCCATGTACCAATTAAATTGTTTGTGTCACTTATGTTTGTAGCATCTGCTCATCATGCAAAACATGCAACAATCTAACAAATTATCAACAATACGATGGGATGAAAATTCATACATGCAATTAGACTCTTAGCTCTTTATCCTTCATTTCAACCTAAATGTGAAACCATCATCTTTATTAAACAATATGCCAATGAGCTCAGTCATGTAACTACATACACCAGCAAGGGTCAACCTTTCCATTTTCAACCCGGAAATGTGAAGTATGAACCATGATATAGAACTTTTGCGAAGTATAATATGAGAAAAAGTTGAGCAATTTTGCACCACCTCAAACTGGCATTATAGACTGCAAATGAACTTTCATCAAAGCATTAGAAAATATTATCATTACCTTTCTGGTTATTTATAATAAGAAGTGCTGAAGCACCAGCAGCTTCAGCGAAGTTTGTCTTTGTGGTGAATTTGCAGTTACCTCGATCCACCATTATAACATCTCCAGAAAACTACAAGCATAAATGGTTAGAAATTCAAAAATAGCATCAAGGCTTATTGATTCCATCGAAACAAATAAAAAATCAATAAGACCCAAGCAGGCTAGCAGCTATAACCTTTTTCTTGGGAGTACTGCAGCAATCCCGAGGGTCTGACAGAGTTAGGCGAGTTTGATTAGCATTTTTCTCCTTTGATATTATGGCTTTGCCAAATCTAGCACCAACACCAACAAATTCTGCATCTTCCACACCGTCAACCCAAGTTTGAACTTTTACCTGAAAACGAACAGCTTTTGTTAGAAGCTTTAAAATGCGAAAAATAATTAAACATAACATGTGAAAATGCATTGATCGATAAAATTAATATGAAAGCGTTTGTGGCACCACATCGAAAATTAATGGTCATGTAGTCTACATTCTACATCCGCCAATTTAAGCCCAAAAGAACTATAACATGTAAATTTATATTTATATTTAATTATTTAACATTACAACAACCACCTCTATGTGAATAGGTGAGAAATTAAAAAAATTAGTTGAATTATTATACAAATCAAGCTCGAACTTACACCTGGATGCCATTACCATCCCTAAGATGAACATGATGGCAATTCGTAATTGTATGCTTGAATAATTGGAGGGAACACATTTTGGATAATGATAACAAATCACTCCAGTTTCACCAAATGAACATCATTCAATAAAAAAAAATGCAGAATCATAATTCAATACACATTCTTCAATCTCATGTTAAATTAGAGACAAAAAATTAAGAAATAAGTTAGAGAAAGTAGTGGCTCAATCATCTGCAACATCGTGGATAAAATGTGCTAAAGGACGATAACACATTTTTTCCGTAATTTTAAATTATGAGATACAAGTACAGCATATCCTAATAAAAGCATAACATTAAAATCAAATTACCAATTCACTTGCATAACTAGCACAATCTTCAGATGATAGAATTTTTGTTCGGTTTCCATCCCCCTTTGTCAGATCCAAACGCAGCGGAAAAAACAAACAGTAAACATATCTGACCCGGGGACGGACGATCGCGCCCGATTCATATATCAACATGCAAATATCAAAATATAATGGACGAAAAAGAATTACCGTTCACCGACGTGAATCTGATGGCGGTGACCCTCGAGTCCAATCAACCTGACCAGATCTTCAAGCGCAACACCAGTGCTAGTGTGATGTCGGCTTTTCGATGAGAGTGTGTATAGAGTGGAATTCATTTAACCCTAGAGATTAACATATATTTATAGGAGTTTGGGTCACTTATTTTGG
The DNA here is from genome assembly GCA_907163345.1 of Haberlea rhodopensis. Taxonomy (NCBI): domain Eukaryota; kingdom Viridiplantae; phylum Streptophyta; class Magnoliopsida; order Lamiales; family Gesneriaceae; genus Haberlea; species Haberlea rhodopensis. The sequence goes on from CAJQUN010000905.1 coordinate 14,923, forward strand.
CTAGGGTTCTTAGGGTCCAACGGGCCAACCATTGGCCCATTGGCTTGTAGGGCATCTTATGCTAACGATCTCTCACTTGCCCAAAAGCCAACACAAAACTGCAAACTCATAATTCAAGTAATTCAATCAAATTGAACAACGTGATATACTACCGTACATAATTATGAGACATAAATATATCAAATGTTTTAATTTTAGAACTTTTCAAATATAGAAAGTCCACCAAAGTGAGGAGTTTTCAGAAATTAAATTCAAATCACTCAATTTGAGCACATAATATTTAAGTCTCAATTCTCATCGATAGATCAGCGACCGGTTGATTGTGACCCAACTAGGCTCAAGTGTATGATAGCAGTAGGATCACAACCTTTGTGATTTTAGAAGTCAAACAACTTCTAGGGCTTAACATGAATGCCCCATTGTCGATTAAACTCCTATAATAGACAATGGCCGAAATATAATTCCAGCAACAACCTACCGATCGTGGGTAGCGTCTAGCATCTGCGCTTCATGAAGACCTAGATACAAATGACTAGCAACATACGAGAACCTTTCAGCCATAGTTAGCATGCAGTACATTCCTTTCACTCATATGTCCCGATTGAATCTAGGGCATTGGTTGGTCGAGGCCCCTTATAATTTCAATAACTATGTATTTGTTTCACGTGATATGATTCATTGTGTGCGTTTATGAAAAACTCTTTTTTTCACAAGCACTACCCACTCTGGCCAGAGATTCCATCATGGTTCATCAAGAGCAGTGGTGAATCCCCAACGACAATCATAGGCATCTGACAGCAACATTGAATACCCAAAATAACAACTTTATGACCCGCATATGATGAGTCATTAAATCAAAGTACACAGCTATCTGCAAGACCTCAATGCCGCCTCGGGTCATGAGGAGTAATGGTGCACAAGTATGACTAGAAATTCTATACTCGACAAATGGTAACCAATTGTAGAATTCTGAGTAGGCTCGTTCAGTGAACTCGTTCCTAATGAGCACATATTCATGTGTGCTGACTTCTCCAAGTCAAAGCCGATGAAACGCGGCGCACTACACTAGACACATTATAAATACCAGTCTCTAACGAACATATATCGATATCCCATTCTCGAAGGCTCATCGACCAGGAACATTTAGAAATCGCAGTCGAGAATGTATTTCATGGTCACCATCATATACATAACCACATTCTATGGACTATAGCAATCTCAAAGACTTCATCAATGCATCAAGATGCATGGTTAAAGAGATGAAAAAGTGCCATATATATTAATATTCAAACAAAGATTTGTCATAATAAGATTACAAGTATAATCAATCAACTATTGATTTACTTAATCACATATGACAACAATATCTTTCACTTTCCCAAAGCCAACTACTCATGTGTCTCAAGACCATCTTCCCAAGATGTCTGACAGACACCAATCGTTGCAAAGGCTTTGTCATAGGATTCACTATATTTTTCTGTTAAAGCAATTCTCTCGATAATAATGTTGTCTCTATCATCTCTTCCATTAGATGGTATTTTCTCAATATATGTTTGAATACTGATGAGATCTTGACTATTCATAACAGCTCACATGTTGTCACGGTATATAAGGGTTGTGTCAACCTACTAGAAATTATACCCAACTATTGGATGAAATTTCATATCCAAACTGTCTCTTTGCTGCACCGTATGCTGCAATGTATTCAGCTTCAGTGTGGAATTCGATGTGGTGTCTTGCTTGGAACGTTTCCAAGAGACAACATCATCATTAAGCTTAAATACAAATCCGAACATCGATTTGGTATCATCTAACCCTACGTGGGCAGGACAATAATACCTTCTCACGTCTAACTAGCTCATCCCACGGATGGAAATGTCGTACCCAAAAGACCCCACGTGGGTGAGTAATCTAAAAAGTTAACATAACCGCACCCTTAATTAAGTGGCAGTTAAACACACAGCTTTCTAATGCCATGCCCCCCACGTGGGTGAGTAATGCAATATGACATAAGTAGCGTCTCATGGCTTACTGTTGATGGAAGGCAGGAATCAACAAACCCTTTTGAGCTCCATATTTAAAAATTTTTAATCATATTCAAAAAAGGCATTTAACTTATTTTAAAATCTCATTAAGGGCTTGTTTGTTTGTTTGCCGGATTCATGCAACTATGTTTTATTCATGCATCATCACATGTACTAATAAAACATACAAACAAACATTTATCATACATCACATACATAATAAAATTAAATATGAACGATTACGATCTTTTTCCTAATTGATCCACGTGAGCCATATGTGGATCACATGTCTGTCTAAGGTGATGCAGGTATGAAATGCAATCCTATTACATTTTTGCTTCCATTATACATGTCTTGATTCTTGGTGCTCCATCTTCAATCTCGATCTCCCACTAATTCTAATGATTTTACATTTAAATTGTGCAAACAAGAAAATAGAGATACAAATACAGGGTGGGATACATCAGAAAATAGAGGGAGCAGACTCGCAGGCCCAATAACCAAAAATACAATTATAATGAAACAATAAAAACCTAAACATTCACCTAAACACATTGGTCAAGGCCCGTAATCATCCACCACGCAATCTCATCATATGTAATTAAACATTAAACTAACCAATTACATCATATGTAATTGTACTAATTACATCACATGTAATTAGAGCATAATAATTAATTTATTCTATCGTTTCCCACTAATTGTATCTAATTGAAAATAAAATTAACAAATTAAATAAAACCAATTTATTTATTTTCTAATTAATTAAATTTCAATAAATTGGTAAAATCTCTATTTTACCTTTTAATCAGCATATTAATATAAATAAAACTAATAAACTAAATGAAACATTTTCATTCAATTTTCAATTAATTAAATTTTCAACTAATTGGTTAAATCTCCATTTTACCTTCTAATCATAATCAAAAATCATATTTTTATTTATTTAATATTAATCAAAAATAAAATCAACAAATTAAATGAAACATTTTCATTTAATTTTCAATTAATTAAATTTTCAATTATTTGGTACAATCGCTATTTTACCTTTTAATCATAATATTATTCAAAAATAAAATTAATAAACTAATTGAAACACTTTCATTTAATTTCCAATTACTTAAATTTTCAGTTACTTGTAAAATCTCCATTTTACACTTAATAAATTAAAAATCATATTTTTAATAAATTATGTTTATGATTTATTGTTTCAAAAATTAATATCCGGATAGAACATCTAAAATGACCCAAAAATTGATAATGGACTCCAAACCAATTTGGATCCAAATTAAACCAATCGAAAGCACATCTTTTCGAAAACAGCTTTTTTTTCTGAAAATTACTGCAGCGTACCTTAAAATCGAAAATTAGGGTTTCTGCTGCTAGGTTTCCCGTGCCGACAGCCACTATTGCCTCGCCAGCCCGCTGTAGTGTTCATCGTCGTTGCCTTGGTCTACACCGATGCAGCAGCATCCCGGGCCGCGCACACGAAGGTCAACTCGGACAAAGCAGTTCGCGATGCACCCATGCGCAAACCCAGAAGCCATTATCGCAAAACAAATTTGAGCGATCTTCTGCAACAATTGCAGATCCACGATTTTTTTTTCCAAAAAACTAGTCCGAGCTCGCACTCTTTTTATTCCAATTTTCTATGTTTTCCGGACTCTAAAATTTCTGAAATTTAAACACGATTATAATTGAAGGGAAACGATCTAATAAAAATTAATTATTGAATATTTCAATCAAAGCGCAACCTGGCTCTGATACCACTTTTGGTTTTCCATCCCCCTTCGTCAGATCCAAATGCAGCGGAAAAACAAACAGTAAACAGATCTGATGCGGGGACGGACGATCGCGTCTGATTCATATATCAACATGCAAATATCAAAATATAATGCACGAAAAAGAATTACCGTTCATCGAAGGGAATCTGATGGCGGTGGCCTTCGAGTCCAATCAAACTGACCAGATCTTCAAACACAGCACCAATGCTAATGTGATGTCGGCTTTTCTATGAAAGTGTGTGTAGAGTGGAATTCATTTAACCCTAGAGATGAACATATATTTATAGGAGTTTGGGTCACTTATTTGGGCTAGGGTCCAACGGGCCAACCATTGGCCCATTGGCTCGTAGGGCATCTTATGCTAACAATTTTGAAACTCGATCTTCACAACATACACTTGCGATAAAGTTTAATTTACATTCAGCTCAAACACACATAATTTAACCAATGCAAGCTTTATCTCTCTCTCCCTCTCACACCCCAAAAACTAAATACTCATAGATACAAAAAACAAATTAATCAAAAATTACCTTCTGAATCAATGAACTGAAAAGGGAAATCAAAGTTGAGGATCCATAAATAAAAATTCGCCGGAGAAAACATTGATCAATAATTGCTAAAATGCCAACATACATAAAGAGAAACAACATATACTAAAGAGAATAACAAAGATCTAAACATATCACTGCCACAAGAATAAACGCCTCATTAACAAATTAAGGTCAAATACAACCACAATACAAAACATCAAGATTAAATCTTCAGCAAAGAAACGTAAAAAGAATGACAACCCAGCAAAGAAACCACCAAAATATCTACAGGGCCCACAAAAAAACGAAATAAACAGCAAAAAATTACCAGGACAAAATCATTCTCACATCCGGGCTTTTTGGGAGCCAGATCGTCATCATGGACTATGTCACCGGCTGTCACTCCATATGGGATGCAAAAGAGCATCAATAAAACAGCGCATACGAAAAATCTCTGAAATTCCATGGCGGAGCTTCAGATATTTATGAGTAATTTACTCTTTTATTTCTTGATTTCACTGCATCACCACCTCTAAACAATTTACAGACACCTTTTTGAGGGGGAAATCAACCAACAACAAATAAAAATAAATGTTGCCTTCTCATCTATATGAAACTAATAAAATCATATGCGGAACTGCGTAAACTGCGAAATGAGAAAAGGAAGGTGTCAGATTTACTGTGTATGGACTCCAGTCTCGAGGTCTGCTGGGCAGCTGCTACCTAGGGACTTACATTGTGGCCGAACGGGGGAGGCGTGACTGGGGCAGTGGGTCAACCCAAATAATGTAGAGGAAATTACATATTGATACCACTTTTTAAAACATGTTTCAATTAAATCTAGTAAAATATTCTTTTCAATTGAATACATATTGTGAAAATCTTCTTTCAACTAAGTCCATTTTTATGAAACCCTAATCTAATTAGTCATTTGATATTCCTAAAATACTATTGTTATAAAAACCAATTTATAGCAGTTGAATTATCTCTTCATCGTCGTGAGAGTTGGTGATGGTCGCGTGTTCTGGAAAATCAGCAATGGTGGTTAGGCGAGTAGTATAGAGCGGTGGCGGTGTTGTGGTGGAGGCGACGACGACTCCTTTTCATTTTGCCAAATGTCATTCTTCTCCAACCACAGAAAATCGATGTTTTGTTTCAATTTTATTTGCTGTTTTTATGGTATTTTTGGATTTTAATTAACATTGAACTTTTATTTCAATTTTGGTGCACATTTCGTGTTTGCTAAAAGGTCTATTTAGGTAAACAAATTTTTTTGTAGCAAATTTGGAAAAGATAAACAACATATCACCTCATTCCAAAGGTTTTGATTTATTTTTTTTCCACTTTCATTTGTTTATGTACAACATACCAAGCAAAAAATAGACTATAAAATTCCATTTTAATTTGTTTACATACTGTTTTCATTTCTAAACTTTCAGATATCATGCCACCGGAAGAATCTATAATAACATAAAAGATGCATATATCAAATTCCTAACAATATATCGGTGAGGTAGCACTATCTTATCTTCCCAAATCAAAGTTGAAGAACTAACAATCTTAAACAACCAAGCAACACATAGCGGTGCATGTAGTCTACCAGTACATGTAATTTACATGCGTCGTTAGTCTACCGTTGCATGTAATTTACATGCACCGATAGTCTATCGATGCATGTAAATTACATGCAAGGGTAGACTCAGCATTTGCATTGGTTCTCAAATTATATAATAAATAAGTATCATATAGTAAGTGTTAAAGACGATAATAAATAACACTTAAAAATGAAGATACGTATGTGTATTATATTATCATTTGAAAAATAATATACTTTTGTTACGAGATTATTCAATAATTTATCATATATTATATACTCATCCATAATAAGAATTTAATTTCTAAAATAATATATTGTATATTTAATTTGTTATAAGATCAATTATGAAAATTATAGAATGAGAAATTAGTTCATATTTTTACGATATTGTTATGTAGTGATTACATAAAAAAACATAGTATATTAGTGCATCACCGTCTATCATTGCATGTAAATTACATGCATTGATAGATTCTAGTAAGTCGGTGCATATGAATTATATGCACCGCTGAGTCTATTGGTGCATGTAAATTACATGCACCGATAGACTTTTACTATATTTAACCAAAACCAGTTTTTTTGTATATAATTTTGAATATGGAACATTTTTTCCTCGTTAATTTTTTTAAAAATTAATAGCAAACTGAAATAGAAGGCTCATGAGCTGTTGGTGCATGTAACTTACATGCATCTTTAGACCTATCGGTGCATGTAAATTACATGCATCGATAGACTTATGAGTTGTTGGTGCATGTAAATTACATGCACCGATATATTATATACTCATCCATGATAAAATTTAATTTCTAAAATAACATATTGTACATTTAATTTGTTATAAGATCAATTGTAAAAAGTATAGAATGAAAATTAATTCACATTTTTATGATTTGATCATTGTTATGTAGTAATTAGATAAAAATATATAGTATATTAGTGCATCATAGCTTATCGTTGCATGTAAATTACATGCATCGATAGATTTTAGTAAGTCGGTTCATGTGAATTACATGCACCGCTGAGTCTATTGGTGCATGTAAATTACATGCACCGATAGACTTATACTATATTTAACCATAAACAGTCTTTTTATATATAATTTTGAATATGGAACATTTTTTCCTCATTAACTTTTTAAAAAATAATAGCAAACTGAAATAGAAGGCTCATGAGCTGTTGGTGCATGTAAATTACATGCACCTTTAGACATATCGGTGCATGTAAATTACATGCACCGATAGACTCATGAGCTGTCGGTGCATGTAAGTTATATGCACCAATGGTTTCTGTGGACCCGACTCGGGCACAAATTAATTTATCCCTTATCCGGTACCACATTCTCTAAGAACAATACGCATGAGGGTTTCAAAACCTTTTCGGAAATAGCGGAAGCGTTTAGTCAAACATTCATTTTTAGTAGCGGAAGCGTTTATACATTCTAATTAGTAACAAAATACATCCCAGTACAAACTCCTTATAATGGTCCGCCACTTAATAAAAGAGAAAATACTATAACAGTCCTGGTAAGCCAACATTTCCATTTTTCCTAATTTCCCTCTGGTTCTAGCTCCGGTACTCCTGTATCTGGAACTCACAATAAATAATAAGGAAAACAGAGGTTAAGTCTTTGGGGACTTAGTGAGGGAATAACAATGGCTTTTATATCTGTAATTATCAAACAATGCAATTTCTCAATATGATATGTTGTGTAACAAAGATCTTGCAATCAAGTAATTGTCAATAATGAACCGTGATGATTTAGGATTTCAGAGTGAATATCGTGGGCTAAAGAGGTGGCTCCCACCGGACAGTTCGGCGTAGCATTTTTCCCCACATATTCAGATAGGATCTGTACATTCAGTCATTTACGAGCCAAGTGAACCATTCTCCGGACCGTAAAACGGTGCGCGTTGTTCATATGAACCATATACCCGGACTGTCATCCGTTGTTCATTGGACTCACTTTCCGGGCCGAAGCCGCGTTGTCCAGTGGATAAATATCCAGGGCTCCATTCATTCAGTCATTCAGTCAAATGATTCGTTCAATCAGAGGATCGATAACATTCGAGATAAATAAACATGCAGATCAAGATGACCAATGGAACGAGATAATGTACAATATGATGACAATATATAAAAGGTGAAATAATGAATAATAAGATATTGTAAATTCCAGGCCAAATGCCAAAAGGGCTATATAACAAGAATTCGGTAGTACACCTCACCTCACTATTTGATGTCTTACTGGATTGGCTCGATTTTGAAACCAGATGTCAAATAAAGTCCTATAAACATAATATAAGTAATTTTGGTGTTTAGCAACCCAGATATGTTGTTGAATCTTCTGCAAATCATTTTTTTGTACAAAACTTGTCCGGGTAATTTCTAAATAAGACTTTAAAAATTCATTAAAAATCAAGTTTAAGTCGAAACTTCACGAAACTTTCCAGAAATGCCTTAAATCAGTCCAGAAACGTTCGCCGACCGGAATTTCGACAAAGTCGTCGGCGCGTGTGTTACACGCGCCACCGTGCCGGCGCGTGGCCGTGCTCCGGCTGCCACGCGCGGTTGAAAATTTTACATCAGGTTCGCCTCGTTTTGATCTACAATATTTGTTCAGAAAACATTTTGAAATTCCCAACGGATTTTGCCCAGAATCTGATGTTTCGAAATGATTGACTTGGTGATTTGGTCGCCGGAAATCTGTTCGTACGGAGGCCGTTTGGGCGATCGGACGACATACCCATAAACGTTAACACATTTTGAACAACTTTCATTTTATACACAAGATCAAAATCAGTTTTAAAATAGAAGAAATGAAGGCATGAACAAGCTACCTCAAAATAGATTTCTGGGTTGCATTTCTACAAATGTTCTTCACGGGTTTTCGATTTTTCTGGGTGATTTGGCTTTGATTTTGTTACACCTCTGAAACTAAATGTTTTCTGGGTGTATAAGGATGATTGTCTGAAATTTTCGGATTTTTTGGAGGAGGTTTGGTATTTTCCTCATAATTTTCCCTATTTCCTACATTTTCTACACCATAATCTCTCTTAATTTTTGCCAAGAATTCTCTTGAAGGTGTGTGTTAATCTGAAGAAATGAGGGGTATTTATAGGGGTTGTGTGCATGTGTTAGGGTGTTGAAGGGTGGACAAGTGTTGGGGTAAGTTGCCACATATTAAGTTTTTAAATTAATTCAAAATGATTAGTTTTTTTTATTATTATTATTTAGAATTATATTATTGTTATTATTATTATTATTTTTTTTTGTTTAGGATGATTATTTTAGTAGCATTGAAGATAGCTTCAAATTATTTTTGTCCAATTTTGTAATTAATATTTTTGGGTTGTTACAATCTCCACTCCTTCAAGGAATCAGGTCCCCAGATTCCATCATTGTCACCGCAAAACTCTGAAGCCTTGAGTTGAAATCTTCTTTCCATGTCCTAGCTTCCTTTGACATGATTTCAGTTGCGTAACGTGGTTCTTCATCTAGCCGATCTTCTGTTGTTGTCGTCGAGTCGAAAACTACACTCGTGGTTTTCCATTTCTGGTGAGCAGCATGGTCTACTATGACTCTCTGAGCTTGGGAATAACGATCCCTATTTGGATAAGAACAAGAAGTAGAAGAAGAAGCACATGGTTGTGAGAGAGAAAAAAATATTTTATTCCACTAGGGCGTAGGTATTCAAAGAAAATGTCAATATCAACATCAAACTTTTGATATCAGGACCTAATTAATCCATGACCGGATTTGAAATGACAAAGAAACTGGGTGGAGCAGTGTATGTCCGCAAAAGGTTCTCTGGCTGAAAAGAGTGAATGACTTTAAAAAGGGAGGAAAAATGTTAGGCTCAAATCCAACCACAGGTAATGATTTTACTGAGACTTCCTCTCTGGTAGCTATATTTACCTCGGTTCGAGTTTCTCATCTCTTCTATCTGTCCTTGATTCCAATGTAGATATTACAGCCATCTATCATTTATGATTGCTGGCATCTTCGGTAGCCGGTGTAGTCGCAACTGTGAAGTCACTTCCTCGGGAGAATTTTCCTCATTTCCTTGATTTCTCGTGTGAGAGCTACCACCAAGTGAATGACATCCTAGCTCGTGAATTATTTCTTGACGACATCATCAAATTTATGAGAAAGTGGTGATTTAAGACATATTTATTTTTAAATAGGGAGTTAATATTAATAATGCGTAATGCACAAAATTAATTAACTAGAGTAAGGTAAAGTCACCATTATCTGAAATTGTGACAATTGTGGAAAAACAAAGTTTGGTGATATACTCTCAATCCTCATTGGTTGTTCCGGGTTTACTCGATCTGAGTGTCAACCATAATATTCTCAATAGGGGAAACTTTTTCGATCTCGGCCTATGCACCTAACTCTTTAGGTTACTAATAGTTGGTTGCTCTTTCTTACCAAGGTGTTATCAGCATTCCTGTATGAGCACTAGAGACTTTTACCCTGAAATAAACCAGTCAACTTCATCAATATCTTACAACCCAAAGCATAAAATTCTTATGGGGTTTATTCTATTACCCAAAGATATTTCATAATAGACTGGGAGCCTGGGCTTTGATACCACCTCTGTGGGACCCGACTCGGGCACAAATTAATTTATCCCTTATCCGGTACCACATTCTCTAAGAACAATACGCATGAGGGTTTCAAAACCTTTTCGGAAATAGCGGAAGCGTTTAGTCAAACATTCATTTTTAGTAGCGGAAGCGTTTATACATTCTAATTAGTAACAAAATACATCCCAGTACAAACTCCTTATAATGGTCCGCCACTTAATAAAAGAGAAAATACTATAACAGTCCTGGTAAGCCAACATTTCCATTTTTCCTAATTTCCCTCTGGTTCTAGCTCCGGTACTCCTGTATCTGGAACTCACAATAAATAATAAGGAAAACAGAGGTTAAGTCTTTGGGGACTTAGTGAGGGAATAACAATGGCTTTTATATCTGTAATTATCAAACAATGCAATTTCTCAATATGATATGTTGTGTAACAAAGATCTTGCAATCAAGTAATTGTCAATAATGAACCGTGATGATTTAGGATTTCAGAGTGAATATCGTGGGCTAAAGAGGTGGCTCCCACCGGACAGTTCGGCGTAGCATTTTTCCCCACATATTCAGATAGGATCTGTACATTCAGTCATTTACGAGCCAAGTGAACCATTCTCCGGACCGTAAAACGGTGCGCGTTGTTCATATGAACCATATACCCGGACTGTCATCCGTTGTTCATTGGACTCACTTTCCGGGCCGAAGCCGCGTTGTCCAGTGGATAAATATCCAGGGCTCCATTCATTCAGTCATTCAGTCAAATGATTCGTTCAATCAGAGGATCGATAACATTCGAGATAAATAAACATGCAGATCAAGATGACCAATGGAACGAGATAATGTACAATATGATGACAATATATAAAAGGTGAAATAATGAATAACAAGATATTGTAAATTCCAGGCCAAATGCCAAAAGGGCTATATAACAAGAATTCGGTAGTACACCTCACCTCACTATTTGATGTCTTACTGGATTGGCTCGATTTTGAAACCAGATGTCAAATAAAGTCCTATAAACATAATATAAGTAATTTTGGTGTTTAGCAACCCAGATATGTTGTTGAATCTTCTGCAAATCATTTTTTTGTACAAAACTTGTCCGGGTAATTTCTAAATAAGACTTTAAAAATTCATTAAAAATCAAGTTTAAGTCGAAACTTCACGAAACTTTCCAGAAATGCCTTAAATCAGTCCAGAAACGTTCGCCGACCGGAATTTCGACAAAGTCGTCGGCGCGTGTGTTACACGCGCCACCGTGCCGGCGCGTGGCCGTGCTCCGGCTGCCACGCGCGGTTGAAAATTTTACATCAGGTTCGCCTCGTTTTGATCTACAATATTTGTTCAGAAAACATTTTGAAATTCCCAACGGATTTTGCCCAGAATCTGATGTTTCGAAATGATTGACTTGGTGATTTGGTCGCCGGAAATCTGTTCGTACGGAGGCCGTTTGGGCGATCGGACGACATACCCATAAACGTTAACACATTTTGAACAACTTTCATTTTATACACAAGATCAAAATCAGTTTTAAAATAGAAGAAATGAAGGCATGAACTAGCTACCTCAAAATAGATTTCTGGGTTGCATTTCTGCAAATGTTCTTCAAGGGTTTTCGATTTTTCTGGGTGATTTGGCTTTGATTTTGTTACACCTCTGAAACTAAATGTTTTCTGGGTGTATAAGGATGATTGTCTGAAATTTTCGGATTTTTTGGAGGAGGTTTGGTATTTTCCTCATAATTTTCCCTATTTCCTACATTTTCTACACCATAATCTCTCTTAATTTTTGCCAAGAATTCTCTTGAAGGTGTGTGTTAATCTGAAGAAATGAGGGGTATTTATAGGGGTTGTGTGCATGTGTTAGGGTGTTGAAGGGTGGACAAGTGTTGGGGTAAGTTGCCACATATTAGTTTTTAAATTAATTCAAAATGATTAGTTTTTTTTTATTATTATTATTTAGAATTATATTATTGTTATTATTATTATTTTTTTTTTTTGTTTAGGATGATTATTTTAGTAGCATTGAAGATAGCTTCAAATTATTTTTGTCCAATTTTGTAATTAATATTTTTGGGTTGTTACAGTTTCAATATCATTACATTCTCAAATTTCCATTCAAACAATTGATCGAACATCTCAAATACATTATAGTTTTGAATTTTACATTAAAATTCTACAAACAATCATTACAATAAAATTGAAATTCATATAAATATAAAATTTCATTCAAACAATTGATCGAATATCTCAAATACATTATACTTTTACGTTTCACATTAAAAATCTACAAACAGTCATTATAAAAAAATTGAAATTCATAAGAAATATTAAAAAAAATCAACACAATCGGTAAATAGATGATAAACAAAAGAATTAGATGATTTTGTCTTTTTGCACAACCTTTTTGTTTTCGTTTCTTCGTGACCAGTGCGTGCACCTCCGACGCCATGGGAGGAGCGACAACTTCCGACGACTGGCGTTGGTGGTTGGACATGTGGCTGATGTGAGGGTTGGAGACTAGGATTTTGATGTTGAAGGATGTGATTCAAGGAAGACAGAAGACTATTTTGGTCATTTTGACTAAAAGTAGACCTAGTTGAAAGATTTTTTTTTGGGTGACTGGGCCGAAAAATCTATTACCAAATTATACCGACCCAAAATTATCCCAAAAATGTATTGTAAATGTGGGCCCAATGTTGTGGGGTTCATAATTACATCCAATGAATTTTTTGGGGTTGCCTTCCTCGTGGCCTAACATATTGTCTCAAACATCCTTACCATGTTGTGATGGTCTGATCTAATCATACGTTTAATTATCACACAATTATTATTTTTATATAAACAGCGAAAAGTTACTTAAAATTTATCATTAAGTGACCCAAAACTTTTAGATGATACATATATAATAATACTGAAAATATATATCCAGTTTACAATTAGGACATCGTTCATCACTTAAATACCAAATAAAGTCACCAAATAATGTAATACTTCAAAATACAAAATATTTAGGGCATTCTCCGGTGAATAAGCATAGTTTAAAAAATCCATTACTGGAATACTGGGATCCAGACTCAATAACACCAAACATGAGATCGTATTCATGACCTCTGGTACTCCTAGATACTTCCTCACGAGCATCTTGCATCTGTTCACCTATAACATTTGTCATGCTCGTGGTTGGTAAGTGTGATACGATAAATGATTGACGCGTGATTTGGTAGTAATATAGTAGATAAAGAGATGATTATTAAAATAACGAAGAAATAATCTCGGTGTCTATGATTTGTAATGAAAAATAATTACAGTATAGTTCATTAAATTTGTATAAGTATAAAATAAATATTAAAATGACTGAAATACCCTTGAATGGGTTTTCACTTATTCCTTAGAATATTACAAATTATTTTATTTATAATAATTATTTTATTCTATCAAATATTTATTTATAAATTTATTAATATATTAACATATTAAATATTTTTAATTAATCCAATTTATTTAACTTATTTTAACTAATAAGTTAAATTTTGTATTTTTTTTAATCATAACATGACAATATTTTCATTATATAAATTATTGAAATCTACTAATAAGGAAAGAAAAATGTCTTCGGGTTCCATATCATTGTATCGAAACATCGACAAGTCTCCCAATATTGTTATTAATAATATATTAATCATTTATGTTGGGTTTTGAGAATCTGAATAATCATGATTTTGATGTTAACATAATTTTTTATTATGTTGCTAACATGTTTCATCAAGTATGCATTTCATAGATAATATGTTAGAGCTTGATGAATTATTGGGAGATGACTTTAAGTTAGGTTGCTGAAATAAGAAGTTCAAGCTTACTAGACCCCGAGCGCTGCTAATTAAATCGATCATATCTCATAGCTAAGGTTTCGAAATGATGTGCTTCCAAAGGGGTTGTACATCCAACTCAATTTACTACATGTACTTCACGACGACAGACTAGATTCAAAGGTTTACTTGACGAAAACGTGTCTGCAAATGTTTGCTGGTGTCTTGTTGAAACAGCAGCAGCGAGAATGTAGCAGCTGTGGTATTTTGGACATATCTCCTAGCTCGCATATCGAATGGATCGATTCAGTATGTGTTGAAAAGCCAATACGAAGAGCTACAAGTTATCTTCAAAAAACAAACTCTGAATCAGATCCGAATAAGGAGAAAAGTCGCAATGATATCACAAGTTTTGCTGCTACATTCAGAATATATCAGTAGGTGTATTATCTCGCATTTCAAGCATATCTCTCTCATATGAACTCGAAATCAAGTGATTCTTAATTTTGTGGAAGGCCAAGACAAAAGGCTACAACTACCATGTGCATCACTTTGCCCAAAAAATCAACGAATTAAGAGTTATATGCAAGATAACTTGGCTGCTGGAATGGAACATCGTAACAAAGTTTGAGCAGCATAGCAGACTTCGGACAACAAGGTTGGCTAGCAAGCTTCGAGTAGCAGACTCCGTCTAGCAAGGTCGACTAGCAAGGTCAACCTAGAAGAGAAAAGTCAACCTAGCATACTTGACCTAGAATATGGTCGTTGTAATGTCGGAAACAGTGCATAACCTTTTCCTACGGACATATCTTGTATCTAAGTCGAAAACAGTGCGTAACCTTTACAAAGTGTTTGATAAAATGCTTCGAACAAACTGTTTTGACTATTTGCATACTTTTCAAATTATCCACAAAATGGTTAATCGGTTTTAGAATAGCTTATTGAGTATTTTTCGCTCGGTTTAGCCGAACTCTATATAATCTCTCGGTGTTTGGTTAAAATTTGAACATTCAAGAACAAGAGCTATTATAACTCTATGACAAAAGGTTAAATAGTGCTTATTAACCCACCCCTCTAAGCACACCATCGAACCACCAATCTCATCAATTTATATGGGCTATTAGCAATATAGCTTAATTTTTTTATTAATATATTTTATAACAGTAATTTGATAGAAAAAAATTTAAAAAAAATTTAAAAATAATTGAATTTTTATATGTATTTACTTAAAACAGTTACTTAATCAGGATAATATTTATTATATTTTTTATTCCTGAAAATACCGTGTCACGAAGGCAATTATTCAATATCTCATCTATTATATATATATTTTTGAAAAAAAATATCGTTACATTATTTTGGTTATATGTGAAATAAAAATAATTATATTGAATTAGTTATTATCAAAATTAAATTTGATTCTTTAAAAATATATACTACATGATCCAAAAGTAACTTCGCTGACAAATAGTAATAATAGTAATAATAAATAAAACTATTTATTTATTTAAAATTATTCGAACCCCAATAATTGATATAATAATAACTAAGTACCACGAAAGTACATTACGATCTAGGCCAATGCCGTGGCAATCCAATTCATACACCAAAATATATTTGAAGATAAAATAAAATGCGGAATTTGGAATTTTTTTTTTTTTTTAAAATAATAAGATGTATTAATGAAGATGGGCCAGGTACAATTTTTGATGAAGAAAGGAGATGATGCCATAATAGCTGGAAGAGGACCAATAGAATAGCATTAGAGGCTAACCCATGAGCCAAAGCATTAGCTGAACGCTTGCAGTGTTGAACCTCAAAATTTGCATCAAGAGTACATAGTCGGCGGATGGTTGAAATGATTGGAAATTCTGCATGACAATTTGTTGTGAATTTATAGAATGAACAACATTGACAGCATTGATTCCACAATACCAACCGTCCATTGGTACCGGCGAGCTATCGACACTCCTTCTTGGACAACAATCAACTCCGCAACTTGAGGCGAGAACATACCTGGAATACGATATGCATGAGAAATGAGCAAGACACCTTGGTTGTCTCTAATGACAACCCCAACTCCAATAAAAGGCAGACCAGGTGGAACAGAAGCATCGACATTAATCTTAATCAAGCCAGGTGGTGGAGCACGCCAAAATTTAGATATAGAAGTAGCACCCGAGTTTGAAGACATATGAGCATTGTAGATGGCCACTTGTCCCCATATGAAGCATGCTCTTAAAATGACTTCCTGCACTGAATCATGCCTACCCTGAAACAAAAGATTGTTGCGAGCCAACCACGAAGACCAAGAAACCATAGCAGGAACTTCCAAGTCTCGAATATTCCTAAATACAACAATCCAGTACCACAATTCCAATAATGATGAACCTTTAAAATTTTCAACCAGTGGCTAAAGAGAAGAATTATGCCACACTTGACGGGACTCTTTTACAATGCCAGAGAGCACGAAAAGCATTTTCATTAAATGAAACACAACAAGGACAATAGCTATCAGTAATAACACCCCTAAAAGCTAACTGAAATTGGGTTGGGAGAGCCTCGAGGATAGCCCTCCAATTATGAATCTTAACTTTACTTGGAAGTTTCAGATTCCATAATTTGTTGAATATATTAACAGGTGCTTCGAACTTTCAGCGCATTGATCAACATTATGAAGGAAAGCCAAAATATACCCAGATTTAACCGAGTATCACCACATTTAGTAAAATGCCAAATCAATTTATCATGCCCATGTAAAAACTTACGGAAATACGATGTACCTAATCAATTAGATGCCAGTTCCAATCACCATGTACCACGTTTGTGCTGCTGACAGAAGGAATTTTCGTTCCTTCGTTTTGCCGTGGTATACGATCTCTTTCTCGTCTGGAGTTCGTAGTTTAACATTCTTGTTATGGCAGTCTACTACTCCATGATGTTTGGATAGCCAATCCATTCCCAATATAACATCAAAATCCACCATTTTGAGTTGAATTAGCTCAGCATTAAACTTGATTTCATTAATACTAAGATTACAATCTCGATGTATGCTATGTGCTATAAGGGTCTTATTGGCTGGTGTTGCTACGTTATATGGTTCACTAAGCAGTTCAGGCTTAAGGGCTAGTTTCTTAGTAAACCTCTTAGATATAAACGAGTGGGTGGCACCACAATCAAACAATGTATACGCAGGTAATTCGTTTAAATAAATGGTACCTGCCACAACGTCGTTTGCGTCCTCGGCCTCTTCTCGCGTTATAGCAAACACTCTGGCGTTCGGCTTAGTCTCCTTTGGTTTACTAGGAGGGCCGTTATTCCTTATAGTCGTCCCCCTCATATCAGGTTCGGGACACTCAGCAATTCGGTGGCCTGTCTTCCCACATCGGAAACATGCACCTTTTTCCTCTGAGACATTCCCCTAGATGGTTGAATCCACAGTTCGAACACTTAGGGTACCTCTGTTGAGTTGGGCCTACTGTGGGTCCCCTTTGCTGGTTGCTGGACGGACTAGGCCTCTTGAAGTTTTGATTACTAGAGGTATGCTGACTGGTGGAGGGTCGCTTGCGCTTAAACTCTTCCTCGCGACGCTTGATATCTGCTTCAGCCCTGATGGCGGCTCCCATTAAATCTCCGAAATTGGTTGTCTCGAAAATTGCCAGGGCGGATTGGATTCGACTGTTCAGTCCAATCCTGAAGCGATGTAGCTTAAGGGACTCGTCTGCCATGATGCTCGGTGCATACGTTCCCAGCGAATTAAATCTTGCGGTATAATCCACCACTGTCATATCTGTAGTCTGTGTCAGGTTTTCAAGCTCTCGCAGCTTCTGGTTCTGGACCGCAGTTGGAAAGTACTGCTTCAGAAATGTGCTCCGGAACCTTTGCCATGTAATTGGTCCTGTTTCTTGCATTAATGGTGACACGTTTTCCCACCACTTTCCAGCTTGGTCGATGAGAAAAGACGTGGTAACTTCCACCTTGATATCATCCGGTACTTCCAACAGTCTATGGTGGTTCTCTATTTGCTTCAGCCAGTTCTGGGCCATCTCCGAGTCTGAGTTGCCATCAAAGGTTGGAACTCTGTTCTTCCGCAACGATTCATAGTGGTACTTTACACCTTGCGGATGTGCTGGCTGTGCTTGAGGTTGATTAACAGCAGGGTTCTTCAAACCTTGAAGTGTCGTGGCCACAATGGTGGCTATTGCTGCCAAGTCTTCACGACTCAGTCCCACCCTCGGGGGTTGTGGCGGTGCAGGTGGAGGATTCTGATTTCCATTAGTTCTCTCCTCATTAGAGTTAGGAGGAACAGCATAGTTGGGATTACGGTTGTTGCGGGTTGGACGTCCGGCCATTTCCTACAATAACACGAATCTAAAATCTTTGCGCGGAAATAAAACGATAGCGGAAAGATAAAGAAGACATGATAAACAAAAATGATAATTTTATTAATCACTGGGAAAAATGTTTATCACAACTACTGAAAAGGAAACTGCTGAACATTGAAATAAAATGAAAACAAAACTCCTAAACAAAGCTTCTAAGAACTATGGATCTATCACTTCTCCATTTCTAGTTCTTCTACGACATCTTCCTGCATGGGTTCTTCCTCAGGGTCTTCGTCTGAATCTTCATCTGAATCGACAACATCCAGAAGATTTCTCATGTGATCATTGGCTTCCCTTAGATCACTCATTCAGGAGATGAGTGATTATACCCCAGTAACCATTGCTTCTTATAGACAGGCGATGGTTCGTATTTTGAAGTGCGAGAATATGATCAGCCATTTGATCAAGCTGCTGTCTTTGGACTACGCATTTTTCCTCTGCAGTCCTATGGAGTTCGTCTATTCTAGCTACTTCTTCCTTAGTTCCCTCAAGCTGCTCATTAGCTTGATGATGATAGTAGCTAATTCTATGGACATCGCCTCTCAGATGTTCCGCAACTTCTATCAGTTCAGCTTTAGCTTCCTTGAGCTTCTCAATTTCTTGCTCTATACTGAGAATCTGGACAGATTGCGCTCGGGTTGTCATCACCTAAACCCAAACACGGAATTAACTAAATCAAATACTTGACAAATTATAAAATCAAGTATTAAAAGCAAGAATTCGAATTCTGGAATTTTTTTTTTTTTTTTTAAATTCGAAAATTAGGGTTCTAAAATTCGAAATAATAGGGGTTTCGAATTAATCCCTAATCGAAGCTTGAAATCTGAAATTGACAGAGGGCTAATGATCGACTTGCTGGAATAATCACACGAAAATTTTTAATTTCAAAACAATCGTGCGATGCTCGAGAAATCGAGAATCGAACAGAAATTGGGAATTAGGGTTCTTGAGCTTCGAACGAGAAATTGATCGGGCAAACGGAATCCGATCGATCTGAAACTTGGACAGTAGGGTCGACTTGAAGAGACGGTCGATTGGTATATTAGTCGACGGCTATCGTGGCGGCAGGCGGCGGCGACGACTTGGAGCTTAGGGTTTACTGTACGAAAATCGAAAAAATCCGAAAATAATTCTTAAAAAATCAATTTTTCGAAAATAAAATTTTAAAAACAGAAACTGAAGATTTTTAAAAATTCGAAAATTTTCGTATTCATGTGATTAATCAGATTGGACTTCTGATTATCGTAATTATCATGAAACGACAATTTTCACCCAACTGTATTTATTTCTCCAGTTGGTCTATTTCAACCGGAATTTTCTTCTAGTTATTTCCTTAACTAGAATATTTTTCCCAGCGGGATTATGGAACCTGGCTAGCTCTGATACCACTAAAATGTCACGCCCCGAGACCGGGGTCAATAACACCGGCATTGATTTCCATAAACAACTTGAAATCAATAAGCCTCATAATATCATAACTACTGAAAACCAGTCTATATTCCATAAATAAAGAAATCATTGTCTTTACAACTGAATTAAAAACGCGAAACTAAAACTTAACAACTGAATAAATAAAATTGTCTTAAAACTTGGAAAACTTTAAAACATAAAAGATTTTGATCTACGCAGCGGACTTGATTTCACCAACCCCAAAATTGGTGCTCTTCTTCTTGCTCTAATTCTTCTTCGGCTTTATCTGGGCATGTAGAGTAAGGGGTTGAGTGCTTTGGAAAACACTCAGCAAGTGGGGGACAATCGATATCATACATATATATAATTTTCATAAACTTGGATCATAAAACTTGTATAAACCGATATGAATGTATCTTAACATACTTGATTTGCCCTTACGAGCCATGACATATCATATCGTTTCATAATTTTCATATACTTAAGCACAGTAAAGCATTCTACTCTCTTCTTGGTACTGATATCAGTCTCTAGACTTATCCCTCCTAGAGATGAGGTCATAACATCGGCTAACCCACGAATAAAGGGTCTGGATAATCCAGAAACAACGGATTACCACCGTATAAGGTTCTTTTAGCGGTTACATCCCACCGCATCAGGGTCATGGGGATCCAAATCCAATTAGATTTCGAGTTTAACGTGCTTACAAAATAATACTTTCATAATTTCAACATAATATATATCGATCGGGATTTCAAAACATACTATATGATTTTTAGAAAACGAAACGAATATATAACAAAAGCCCACTTAACGTGCTTGGATGCGTGTTTGAGTAATCGACGGTACGAAACGAACGGATTCAAATCTTCCACTATGAACAGTAACCGCACACCTCTACTGTGTGTCTACTGTGCGAAAATCTCGAAGGCTTATGGCTTGCAACTTTCGAAACTTGTTGCTGGAAACAGTGTGTGTACTGAGAGTATTTTTCGAAGGCTTTTCGCTTGTTGAAAAGGCTGACGAATATCTCAAAAATCTAGGCTGGACAAAAGGATTATATTGTTGAAAAGCATGCACTGATTTTTCGAAGATTTGCTGAATAAAAATTGGAATTTTCTATGCTTCTTCACTCGAGAGTTTATTGCTGAATATATTGAAGTTTGTGGACTATTTTTGTGGCTAGAATTCTCGGCAATTCAATTGTCAATGTATCGAAATTCCTTGCTGGTTGGGCTGAAGAATTTCGAGAGTTGCTTGCTGGAACAATTCGACAGTTTGAGCAAGAACAAATCGAAAGTTTGAGGCAGAAGTATAGAATGAATTTCGATGGTTTCGGCTGCTGAATGGAGGCTGAATGTATCGGTTTCCGTATGTGGAAAGAGGTGACAGATTTGATCTTATATAATGGCTTGAAGGAGATGGCTTGTGATGGACAAATACTACCAAAGGTTGGTTCTATTTATAGGCAAAAGGTAGGGGCCAAATCTGGGACAATTGGGTGTGGATTCCTTCGAGATTTAGGATTCAAATCTGCACAGATTGTTGAGGTGAAGATCAGATTTTTATTTTCGAAACTATCGGCTGGAGGAGAGGTTGTGGGCTTCGAATTTAACCAGTCTGATTTGATGAAGTTCTTCGAAGAACTAGGCTGCTGATTTAAGCTAAATTTCTGGAGTTTTTATGACTGAAAATTCTTGTCAAACAAGTCCAAAGTTTCGAGATTTGTAGCTGGATGGAGGCTGAAGTTTTCGGCTTGAGGGTTGCATGAGGAAGAAGTGATTGGTCTTATTTATTAAGGTTTGATGGGTCAAGATAGGATACACTTCTATCCCTACTAGAATTCTAACTTATCTTTTAGAGTTTAAATAATACTAAACCACTTAATTATCTAATTAACAATTAGAGTTTTAATAAGAATAAAGTACCTTAAGTAGATTTGATGACATCAAATCTCGGGTAAAAATCTCGGGTTTTACATCCCTCCCTCCTTATTGGAAGTTTCGTCCTCGAAACTCGAGTCAACTTGATTTAGGAAAAGATAGGGATATTTCTCCCGCATTGATTCTTCCATTTCACAAGTAGCTTCTCTTTCCGTATGGTTTGACCATTGGATTTTGACGTAAGGAATGGTCCTTCTTCTCAGGACTTGATCCTTGGTATCCAGAATACGGATTGGGATTTCTTCGTATTTCAACGTTTCGTCCAAGTTCCCTTGAGTTACTAGGGGTTCTGCTTCCAGTACATGGCTTGGATCAGCAATGTATTTCCTTAGTTGTCATACGTGGAAGACATTGTGAATTCTTGACAGATTTGGCGGTAGTGCTATTTTGTATGCTAGCGTTCCCACCTTTTCTAAAACTTCAAACGGTCCCACATATCTTGGGTTCAACTTTCCCTTTTTGTCGAATCTAATTACTCCTTTCATTGGTGAAATCTTTATGTAGACCTTTTCACCAATCTCGATATCCACTGGTCTTCTCTTCAGATCAGCCCAACTTTTCTGTCGGTCCTGGGCTGTCTTAAGCCTATCTCTGATGATAGCTATCTTGTCAGTAGTAGCTTGCACTAACTCTGGTCCGGTGATAGCTCTTTCTCCTACTTCATCCCAGTATAAGGGTGATCGGCATTTGCGCCCATACAGTGCTTCGTATGGCGCCATCCCAATGCTACTATGGTAGCTGTTATTGTAAGCGAACTCGACTAGAGGTAATAGTTCGCTCCAATTTGCAGTAAAATCCAATACACAAGCTCTTAGCATATTTTCGAGGGTTTGGATAGTCATCTCTGTCTGGCCATCGGCTTGCGGGTGATAGGCCGTGCTAAGAGTCACTTTACTTCCCATAGCTTGCTGAAAGCTTTTCCAGAAACGCGACACGAATCTAGGATCTCTGTCGGATAGGATGCTTACTGGGACTCCATGCAATCTCACTATATTGTCCATATATAGGGTTGCCAACTTGTCTAAGTTGTAGTTCATACGGACAGGTAGAAAATGTGCTGACTTAGTTAGTCTATCAACGATTACCCATATTCCGTCATGGCTCTGTTTTGATTTTTGTAGGCCCACGACGAAATCCATGGAGATGTGATCCCATTTCCATTCCGGGATTTCCAGAGGTTGAAGAAGTCCTCCGGGTCTCTGATGCTCAGCTTTCACTTGCTGACATACTAAGCATCGGGCAACAAATTCGGCTACGTTCTTTTTCATTGCGTTCCACCAAAAACTTTCCTTCAGATCCTTGTACATCTTTGTACTCCCAGGGTGGACTGAAAACTTTGACTTGTGCGCTTCAGACATTACTTCCTGTCTTATGTTGTTCACATCTGGCACGCACAATCGTCCTTTCATCCACAGGATTCCATTGTTATCGATCTCAAAGTCAGTAATTTTCTTCTCCCTGACTTGTTCTTTTAGCTTGGTTAGGCTCGGATCTTGATCTTGGCTTAGCTTGATGGTCTCTCGAAGACAAGGTTGAGCTGAGACCGTAGCTAAGATCATTTTTCCTTTGCCTTTCCGGCTCAGAGCGTCTGCTACTTTGTTTGCCTTGCCGGGATGGTAACTAATGGTGAGGTCGTAGTCTTCTAAAAGTTCGATCCATCGTCTCTGCCTCATGTTGAGTTCCTTTTGAGTGAACAAGTACTTGAGGCTTTGATGGTCCGTGAACACTTCGCACTTGGCGCCATACAGATAGTGTCTCCAAATCTTTAAGGCGAACACCACTGCGGCTAATTCGAGGTCATGCGTAGGGTAGTTTTGCTCATGGGGCTTGAGCTGTCTTGAAGCATAAGCAATCACTCTTCCTTCCTGCATGAGTACACATCCTAGTCCTTCTTTAGATGCATCACTATAAATAGTGAAACTCATGTCTTCAGTTGGTAGTACCAGTACGGGTGCGGATGAGAGCTTTTCCTTTAAAGTCTCAAAGCTCTTCTCACATTCTTCACTCCATATGAACTTTGCGTTCTTTTGTGTGAGCCTGGTAAGAGGTACTGCTATTGACGAAAATCCTTCGACAAACTTCCGGTAGTAACCAGCTAATCCCAAGAAGCTTCGGATTTCAGTCACTGTCGTTGGTCTAGGCCAATCTAAAACTGCCTCTACCTTTTTAGGGTCCACTGATACGCCTTCCTTTGATATTATGTGACCTAAGAAAGATACACTTTCTAGCCAAAATTCACATTTGTTAAACTTGGCGTAGTGTTCTTTCTCTCTTAGTGTCTGGAGTGTAAGACGAAGGTGTCGTTCGTGTTCTTCATTGCTTGACGAGTAAATGAGTATGTCGTCGATGAACACTACTACAAAGTCGTCCAGGAATGGCTTGAATACACGATTCATTAAATCCATGAATACGGCTGGTGCGTTTGTTAAGCCAAATGGCATTACCGTGAACTCGTAATGCCCATACCGTGTTCTAAATGCGGTTTTCGGCACGTCTTCTACTTTAATCTTTAGTTGGTGATAGCCTGTCCTTAAATCGAGCTTGGAAAACACTTTAGCGCCTTTGAGTTGATCGAACAGGTCATCTATCCTTGGAAGAGGGTACTTGTTCTTGATTGTGATCTTATTCAGCTCTCTGTAGTCGATGCACAATCTCATGCTCCCGTCTTTCTTCTTTACAAACAACACTGGAGCTCCCCATGGGGATACACTTGGTCTGATTTGTTTCTTGTCCAATAACTCCTGCAGTTGTTCCTTAAGTTCCTTCAGTTCGGCTGGAGCCATTCGGTATGGTGCCTTAGAAATTGGTGTAGCGCCTGGCACCAAATTAATATCAAATTCCAATTCTCGGTTTGGAACAGAACCGGGCAGCTCTTCAGGAAAGACATCCGGAAATTCTTGCACGACGGGTATGTCTTCTATCCTGGGTTCATCTTCCTCTTTAACCTCGCTTATTGTAGCTAGGAAAACTTCTTCACCGTTCTTCACAGCTTTCCACGTTTGTGCTGCTGACAGAAGGAATTTTCGTTCCTTCGTTTTGCCGTGGTATACGATCTCTTTCTCGTCTGGAGTTCGTAGTTTAACATTCTTGTTACGGCAGTCTACTACTCCATGATGTTTGGATAGCCAATCCATTCCCAATATAACATCAAAATCCACCATTTTGAGTTGAATTATCTCAGCATTAAACTTGATTTCATTAATACTAAGATTACAATCTCGATGTATGCTATGTGCTATAAAGGTCTTATTGGCTGGTGTTGCTACGTTATATGGTTCACTAAGCAGTTCAGGCTTAAGGGCTAGTTTCTTAGTAAACCTCTTAGATATAAACGAGTGCGTGGCACCACAATCAAACAATGTATACGCAGGTAATTCGTTTAAATAAATGGTACCTGCCACAACGTCGTTTGCGTCCTCGGCCTCTTCTCGCGTTATAGCAAACACTCTGGCGTTCGGCTTAGTCTCCTTTGGTTTACTAGGAGGGCCGTTATTCCTTATAGTCTCCCCCTCATATCAGGTTCGGGACACTCAGCAATTCGGTGGCCTGTCTTCCCACATCGGAAACATGCACCTTTTCCTCTGAGACATTCCCCTAGATGGTTGAATCCACAGTTCGAACACTTAGGGTACCTCTGTTGAGTTGGGCCTACTGTGGGTCCCCTTTGCTGGTTGCTGGACGGACTAGGCCTCTTGAAGTTTTGATTACTAGAGGTATGCTGACTGGTGGAGGGTCGCTTGCGCTTAAACTCTTCCTCGCGACGCTTGATATCTGCTTCAGCCCTGATGGCGGCTCCCATTAAATCTCCGAAATTGGTTGTCTCGAAAATTGCCAGGGCGGATTGGATTCGACTGTTCAGTCCAATCCTGAAGCGATGTAGCTTAAGGGACTCGTCTGCCATGATGCTCGGTGCATACGTTCCCAGCGAATTAAATCTTGCGGTATAATCCACCACTGTCATATCTGTAGTCTGTGTCAGGTTTTCAAACTCTCGCAGCTTCTGGTTCTGGACCGCAGTTGGAAAGTACTGCTTCAGAAATGTGCTCCGGAACCTTTGCCATGTAACTGGTCCTGTTTCTTGCATTAATGGTGACACGTTTTCCCACCACTTTCCAGCTTGGTCGATGAGAAAAGACGTGGTAACTTCCACCTTGATATCATCCGGTACTTCCAACAGTCTATGGTGGTTCTCTATTTGCTTCAGCCAGTTCTGGGCCATCTCCGAGTCTGAGTTGCCATCAAAGGTTGGAACTCTGTTCTTCCGCAACGATTCATAGTGGTACTTTACACCTTGCGGATGTGCTGGCTGTGCTTGAGGTTGATTAACAGCAGGGTTCTTCAAACCTTGAAGTGTCGTGGCCACAATGGTGGCTATTGCTGCCAAGTCTTCACGACTCAGTCCCACCCTCGGGGGTTGTGGCGGTGCAGGTGGAGGATTCTGATTTCCATTAGTTCTCTCCTCATTAGAGTTAGGAGGAACAGCATAGTTGGGATTACGGTTGTTGCGGGTTGGACGTCCGGCCATTTCCTACAATAACACGAATCTAAAATCTTTGCGCGGAAATAAAACGATAGCGGAAAGATAAAGAAGACATGATAAACAAAAATGATAATTTTATTAATCACTGGGAAAAATGTTTATCAC
Organism: Haberlea rhodopensis; assembly: GCA_907163345.1. Taxonomy (NCBI): domain Eukaryota; kingdom Viridiplantae; phylum Streptophyta; class Magnoliopsida; order Lamiales; family Gesneriaceae; genus Haberlea; species Haberlea rhodopensis. The sequence continues at coordinate 41,635 of CAJQUN010000905.1, forward strand.
AACTACTGAAAAGGAAACTGCTGAACATTGAAATAAAATGAAAACAAAACTCCTAAACAAAGCTTCTAAGAACTATGGATCTATCACTTCTCCATTTCTAGTTCTTCTACGACATCTTCCTGCATGGGTTCTTCCTCAGGGTCTTCGTCTGAATCTTCATCTGAATCGACAACATCCAGAAGATTTCTCATGTGATCATTGGCTTCCCTTAGATCACTCATTCAGGAGATGAGTGATTATACCCCAGTAACCATTGCTTCTTATAGACAGGCGATGGTTCGTATTTTGAAGTGCGAGAATATGATCAGCCATTTGATCAAGCTGCTGTCTTTGGACTACGCATTTTTCCTCTGCAGTCCTATGGAGTTCGTCTATTCTAGCTACTTCTTCCTTAGTTCCCTCAAGCTGCTCATTAGCTTGATGATGATAGTAGCTAATTCTATGGACATCGCCTCTCAGATGTTCCGCAACTTCTATCAGTTCAGCTTTAGCTTCCTTGAGCTTCTCAATTTCTTGCTCTATACTGAGAATCTGGACAGATTGCGCTCGGGTTGTCATCACCTAAACCCAAACACGGAATTAACTAAATCAAATACTTGACAAATTATAAAATCAAGTATTAAAAGCAAGAATTCGAATTCTGGAATTTTTTTTTTTTTTTTTTAAATTCGAAAATTAGGGTTCTAAAATTCGAAATAATAGGGGTTTCGAATTAATCCCTAATCGAAGCTTGAAATCTGAAATTGACAGATGGCTAATGATCGACTTGCTGGAATAATCACACGAAAATTTTTAATTTCAAAACAATCGTGCGATGCTCGAGAAATCGAGAATCGAACAGAAATTGGGAATTAGGGTTCTTGAGCTTCGAACGAGAAATTGATCGGGCAAACGGAATCCGATCGATCTGAAACTTGGACAGTAGGGTCGACTTGAAGAGACGGTCGATTGGTATATTAGTCGACGGCTATCGTGGCGGCAGGCGGCGGCAACGACTTGGAGCTTAGGGTTTACTGTACGAAAATCGAAAAAATCCGAAAATAATTCTTAAAAAATCAATTTTTCGAAAATAAAATTTTAAAAACAGAAACTGAAGATTTTTAAAAATTCGAAAATTTTCGTATTCATGTGATTAATCAGATTGGACTTCTGATTATCGTAATTATCATGAAACGACAATTTTCACCCAACTGTATTTATTTATCCAGTTGGTCTATTTCAACCGGAATTTTCTTCTAGTTATTTCCTTAACTAGAATACTTTTCCCAGCGGGATTATGGAACCTGGCTAGCTCTGATACCACTAAAATGTCACGCCCCGAGACCGGGGTCAATAACACCGGCATTGATTTCCATAAACAACTTGAAATCAATAAGCCTCATAATATCATAACTACTGAAAACCAGTCTATATTCCATAAATAAAGAAATCATTGTCTTTACAACTGAATTAAAAACGCGAAACTAAAACTTAACAACTGAATAAATAAAATTGTCTTAAAACTTGGAAAACTTTAAAACATAAAAGATTTTGATCTACGCAGCGGACTTGATTTCACCAACCCCAAAATTGGTGCTCTTCTTCTTGCTCTAATTCTTCTTCGGCTTTATCTGGGCATGTAGAGTAAGGGGTTGAGTGCTTTGGAAAACACTCAGCAAGTGGGGGACAATCGATATCATACATATATATAATTTTCATAAACTTGGATCATAAAACTTGTATAAACCGATATGAATGTATCTTAACATACTTGATTTGCCCTTACGAGCCATGACATATCATATCGTTTCATAATTTTCATATACTTAAGCACGGTAAAGTATTCTACTCTCTTCTTGGTACTGATATCAGTCTCTAGACTTATCCCTCCTAGAGATGAGGTCATAACATCGGCTAACCCACGAATAAAGGGTCTGGATAATCCAGAAACAACGGATTACCACCGTATAAGGTTCTTTTAGCGGTTACATCCCACCGCATCAGGGTCATGGGGATCCAAATCCAATTAGATTTCGAGTTTAACGTGCTTACAAAATAATACTTTCATAATTTCAACATAATATATATCGATCGGGATTTCAAAACATACTATATGATTTTTAGAAAACGAAACGAATATATAACAAAAGCCCACTTAACGTGCTTGGATGCGTGTTTGAGTAATCGACGGTACGAAACGAACGGATTCAAATCTTCCACTATGAACAGTAATCGCACACCTCTACTGTGTGTCTACTGTGCGAAAATCTCGAAGGCTTATGGCTTGCAACTTTCGAAACTTGTTGCTGGAAACATTGTGTGTACTGAGAGTATTTTTCGAAGGCTTTTCGCTTGTTGAAAAGGCTGACGAATATCTCAAAAATCTATATTTTTCGAAGGCTTTTCGCTTGTTGAAAAGGCTGACGAATATCTCAAAAATCTAGGCTGGACAATGGATTATATTGTTGAAAAGCATGCACTGATTTTTCGAAGATTTGCTGAATAAAAATTGGAATTTTCTATGCTTCTTCACTCGAGAGTTTATTGCTGAATATATTGAAGTTTGTGGACTATTTTTGTGGCTAGAATTCTCGGCAATTCAATTGTCAATGTATCGAAATTCCTTGCTGGTTGGGCTGAAGAATTTCGAGAGTTGCTTGCTGGAACAATTCGACAGTTTGAGCAAGAACAAATCGAAAGTTTGAGGCAGAAGTATAGAATGAATTTCGATGGTTTCGGCTGCTGAATGGAGGCTGAATGTATCGGTTTCTGTATGTGGAAAGAGGGTGACAGATTTGATCTTATATAATGGCTTGAAGGAGATGGCTTGTGATGGACAAATACTACCAAAGGTTGGTTCTATTTATAGGCAAAAGGTAGGGGCCAAATCTGGGACAATTGGGTGTGGATTCCTTCGAGATTTAGGATTCAAATCTGCACAGATTGTTGAGGTGAAGATCAGATTTTTATTTTCGAAACTATCGGCTGGAGGAGAGGTTGTGGGCTTCGAATTTAACCAGTCTGATTTGATGAAGTTCTTCGAAGAACTAGGCTGCTGATTTAAGCTAAATTTCTGGAGTTTTTATGACTGAAAATTCTTGTCAAACAAGTCCAAAGTTTCGAGATTTGTAGCTGGATGGAGGCTGAAGTTTTCGGCTTGAGGGTTGCATGAGGAAGAAGTGATTGGTCTTATTTATTAAGGTTTGATGGGTCAAGATAGGATACACTTCTATCCCTACTAGAATTCTAACTTATCTTTTAGAGTTTAAATAATACTAAACCACTTAATTATCTATTTAACAATTAGAGTTTTAATAAGAATAAAGTACCTTAAGTAGATTTGATGACATCAAATCTCGGGTAAAAATCTCGGGTTTTACAGTTGAAATGATTGGAAATTCTGCATGACAATTTGTTGTGAATTTATAGAATGAACAACATTGACAGCATCTGATTCCACAATACCAACCGTCCATTGGTACCGGCGAGCTATCAACACTCCTTCTTGGACAACAATCAACTCCGCAACTTGAGGCGAGAACATACCTGGAATACGACATGCATGAGAAAGGAGCAAGACACCTTGGTTGTCTCTAATGACAACCCCAACTCCAATAAAAGGCAGACCAGGTGGAACAGAAGCATCGACATTAATCTTAATCAAGCCAGGTGGTGGAGCACGCCAAAATTTAGATATAGAAGTAGCACCCGAGTTTGAAGACATATGAGCATTGTAGATGGCCACTTGTCCCCATATGAAGCATGCTCTTAAAATGACTTCCTGCACTGAATCATGCCTACCCTGAAACAAAAGATTGTTGCGAGCCAACCACGAAGACCAAGAAACCATAGCAGGAACTTCCAAGTCTCGAATATTCCTAAATACAACAATCCAGTACCACAATTCCAATAATGATGAACCTTTAAAATTTTCAACCAGTGGCCAAAGAGAAGAATTATGCCACACTTGACGGGACTCTTTTACAATGCCAGAGAGCACGAAAAGCATTTTCATTAAATGAAACACAACAAGGACAATAGCTATCAGTAATAACACCCCTAAAAGCTAACTGAAATTGGGTTGGGAGAGCCTCGAGGATAGCCCTCCAATTATGAATCTTAACTTTACTTGGAAGTTTCAGATTCCATAATTTGTTGAATATATTAACAGGTGCTTCGAACTTTCAGCGCATTGATCAACATTATGAAGGGAAGCCAAAATATACCCAGATTTAGCCGAGTACTCACCACATTTAGTAAAATGCCAAATCAATTTATCATGCCCATGTAAAAACTTAGGGGAATACGATGTACCTGATCAATCAGATGCCAGTTCCAATCACCATTATCTAGACGCAAATCCCAAACTTTGATGTTGTCAAAATGCAAGTGAGGGGTCGTGATTGGCTTAAATTTGAAAGGACGTAAAAGCAAAGGATCTTTAAAAACATGAATATCCGAGCCACTGCCAAGCTACGCCAACAAAAGATGTGGAATTTCCAAGACTTGCATTCAAAAAAGAAGATGAAGGAAAATACTTAGCCTTCATGATTTGAGCAACCAAAGCATCCGGATGACTTAGTAATCTCCATCCTTGTTTTGCGAGAATAGCTTGGTTGAAATTTTGGATGTTTTTGAACCCCATTCCACCCATAGCTTTGGAAAAGAATAACTTGTTGCCTTTGACCCAATAAATACATCGCTGATCATTATTATTTCCCCACCAAAATTTTAAAATCATGCTCTGAATTGAATTACAGACTCCCAAGATAACTTAAAAATAGACATTGTGTAGGTCAATGTAGCTTGAGCAACAGCTTAAATCAGTACTTCACGGCCGCCAATAGAAAAAAGATTTCGTTTCCAAGCTTGAACTTTTTTCCAAATACGATGTTTAAGACCATCATAAACTTGTTTTTTTACTCCGGCCAACAAAAGTCGGTAGACCAAGATAAGTTTCCTGAGATTCTTGATGTTCCAAGCCCAAAATACTAAAACTGTGCTTTCTGAATCGATGTCATATTCGGGCTGAAAGTGATGGCAGATTTCTGTAAATTTATGGATTGACCCGAAGCACAGGCGTATGTTGCCAAAATATTTCGGATAGATGTCAATGCCTGATGTATGTCGTTCCCAATATAAGGCTATCATCTGCATAAAAAAGATGGGTGATTGCTGGAGCTGAACGTGAACAGTGGAGACCTCGCAAAGAACCCTCTCTAGCATATCGCTTAAGTAGCGAAGAAAGTCCTTCAGAGCATAGTAGATAAAGATAAGGCGACAACAGGCAGCCCTGGTGAAGGCCCCTGCTTGGGAGAAATGTACCGGAAGATTGTCCATTAACAAGAACAAAAAATTGTGTGGAACTCAATCAGGTTAAAGTCCATTCAACCCATTTGTCAGAAAACCCAAATTTCAACATAATCGCTCCTCAAAAATCCCCATTCAACACGATCGCAAGATTTACTAATAACAATTTTCATAGCCATCAAACCGTCCCTACCATGAGTTCGTCTACGAATTGCGTGTAAACATTCAAAAGCAATGCTGATATTATCAGTAATTAGTCTTCCAGGCACAAATGCACTTTGTTCTTGAGACACGATCGCTGGTAAAAATTCATTAAGTCGGGTAGCCAATGTTTTAGCAATAATCTTCACAATGACGTTGCACATACTTAATGGACGAAAGTGCCTAACCTTTGTTGGCGATGGTACTTTAGGAATAAAAACAATTTGAGTTTGATTTAAATCTCCATAAGCGTTGTCGTCATTAAGAATCCCAGACATACCTTGGTGAGAGAAGGGCAAATCAAATTCCAGTGCTTTTGAAAGAAGCCAGCGTGGAAACCATCTGGCCCTGGAGCTTTCCATGGGCTCGCAAATAAAGCATTTGTGATATCAGTATCAATAAAAGGGGCGTCCAGTTGGGAAGACATGCTTCCCGGAATTTTGCATTCCATTCCTTGAATAGCAGCTTCCCAAGTCTCTGTAGATGGCATGGCTGTAGTAAACAACTGAGAGAAATAATTAAGAATAACTCCACGGACTTCATTATACTCAGTGACCCATATATTGGCTTCAGAGAGTAGTCCCGTAATATGGTTTTTCGTCTGACGACGTGAGTCACGACGGTGGAAATATTTAGTATTCCCATCTCCGGCCACCAGCCAATTGACACGTGCTCTTTGGTGCCAATAATATTCCTGTAAAGCCAATAGGTGATCCAGTCTTTTCTCTGTGGCAGTAAGTTGGGCACGATCCACACCTGATAGGCTGCTATTAAGATGAGCTACATGTCGCTGAGTTTCCACAATGTGACGAGATAAATGGCCAAATTTATTCTTGCCCCAGCTGGACAGAGATCGACCGCAGTAGATTAAACCTTGTTGAAGTTCCACATTGGATTGAGGTAAAGGACAACTAAGCTATCAGCTTTCAGAACAATGGATTGATATTCAGGGCTTAGTCTCCATAGAGGTTCAAATTTGATATCGATCAACAACTTTAAGCAAATATAGGGTTTTTGGGAACGAAACCATATGTGGTCTTTCAAATAGACAACTTACATTCATGTAGTTTGAACAAAGACAGTTTATCCTTATGTGATTTTCAAAGTAGACAACTTACCTCATGTAGTTTGAAAATATGCAGTTACAATTATATATTTTGTGAATACATGCAAAACATCACCTCCATGTGCGGGGTAATGTGCCATGTTTTGTAAACCACATTTGATAAAATGCATAGTTACAAAACACATCTGGTAAAATGTCTATTCACGGTACCACAGGAGGTAAAAATGCATATTTATAAGTTATAGGGCGTAAAATATATATTAACACGGGAGTTAAATTACCACCGACTCCAAATAATAAGGTTCTATTAAAAGTTACATAAAGAAAACATAGCATCATGGTCCTAACGTTGTCTTAGTCGGGGATACTCAACTCCATAGATTCAAAACAAATCGTTAAACTAATATTTAGAGTTGTGTAACGACGAAAATCCTAGTGTCAAACCTTCAAGCAAGTGTTACCCGCCACTTTCAAGCTGCAAACTATCCCCAATATTTATCCCTCCTCTATTTAATATTTTTCTCTTTTTTTACTCTCGTCTTAAGATATTTTCGCCCCGTGCAATAATAAAAAAATCGAGCCTTGGATGATCAAGATTCCATTCTCCAAAATTTAGAATTTTTTTTGGATTATCCTAGATTTGGAACACACAGACACGTAGGCTGGTCCATATGTTCATCACACGCTCCGTGCACAGGCCATTGGTTGCTCTTTATCTCAAGTTTAGGACTAGTACAGATTCCATTGCTTTACTTGTTGAAAGCGTGGGTTAGGCAGTGTGCAGCGTGCCCACGGATCACACACAGTAGAAGGCACGAACACACGAACAGTTGAATAATCAGAAGGGTAATCCATCCTGATAACAACAAAGCACCATGGTTAGTACATCTCAATCAGTCAGGTGCCGAGAACAATCTCTGTGCCTGTCCCGATCAACAGAGACAGGCTACAGTCTCTGCCTTCATCAAGCACAATATAGATGGAGTCAGAAACATAGCCTTCATCCTTCATCAATGTAGTCAAATCTTTCAAAAGTGTAATTATTTCACCAGCATTATGATGAAATTTATCACCAGAAACAAAGTAATTAGTTTTTTGTCCCACGACTATCCAACTACAACCAGGAAATTTTTGTACTCCTCCTTCATTCATCTTTTTCCTCACAAAATTAACACCTTCCCAGTTGCCTGATGCTGCATACATATTGGAAAGCAGCACATAAGGAGAAGAATCCTGAGGTTCCAAATGAATAAGCTTTTCAGCCGCTCGCTGCCCCCTTATGTCATCCCCATGCAACCTGCACGCGTTAAGATATGTGGCCCATATCATAGAATCAGGCTCAAACTCCAGGCTATTAATAAAGTTTTCTGCCTCCATCAGAAAACCCCAACGCCCAAAAAGATCAATCATGCAGGCACAATGATCTACTCGTGGATGAACCCCATAATGATTTATCATATGATTGTATAATTCATGACCTTCAGATACCATCCCTGCATGGCTACATGCCGTTAGAACACCAAGGAACGTGATTTCGTCTGGTTTTAAATTTTTTCGCTTCATCTCATCAAAGATCTGCAGAGCATTTTCCGCAAAACCATTTTTGGCATATCCAACAATCATCGAGTTCCATGAAATAATATCTTTTTTGCTAACCATTTCCCCAAAAACTAGGGCCGAACTTTTCACATCTCCACATTTTGCATACATATCCACCAGAACACTTCCTGTCACCTCATCTTTATCATAACCAATATGAAAGATGATAGAGTGAATTTTCCTACCTTCCTCCAAAGAAGATAATACTGAGCATGCTCTAAGGACGCTTGCAAATGTTGCTTGGTCTGGCATGACAGTGTGAATACGCATTTCTTGGTACCACCGTAATGCCTCCTCACAATAGTCATTATTAGTGCTCCCAGATATCAGGACAGTCCACACAACTCTGCTTTTTGGATAAGGGAGCTCAGAGAAAAGATCAATTGCATCAGTAATTATTTGAGCATTCAAGTACATACCCAATAGAGAGACGATTAAAAATTCATCATAAAATGATAGGCCAAGCTTTATAATAAAACAGTGGATTTGCCATCCGAGATGCAAATAAGTATTATCAGAACATGCCTCTAGAAGGGTAGCAAAAGTGATTTCTGATGGTTGCAGTCCTTCCGCACACATATGCTTAAATATGTTTACTGCCGTAACTATATCCACTCGAGCATGACCAGAAATCAAAGCATTTACGCAAACCACACTTATTTGAGGCATGTAAGAGAAAACTTCACTTGCAGCTGCCACTATCCCACACTTGCAATACATATCGATGAGTGAGCTTCCGCTATAAAGGCCTTCTTCTAAACCATATTTGACTAAAAAACAATGTACCTGCCTCCCCTTACCAAGATCCTGCAAGTTTGCTGTAGCACTGAGTATGCTAGCAACAGATACCTCATCAGGTTCAATCCCCTCGGATATCATCCGATGAAAAAGATAAAATGCTTCTTCTTCTCGTTCTTCCCTCACGTAACCAACAATGATTGCATTCCATGAAACATGGTCTCGATCGCTGATAAATTCAAATTGTTTCCTTGCATCGGGTAGGGTCCCACATTTGGCATACATATCCACCAGAGCATTTCCCACATACAAATTCAGTCCATACATGTTCTTGATAATTACTGAATGTAACTGGCGGCCCATATCCATATTCTCTAAGCCTGCGCAAGCACTCAGTACGCTAGTGTAGGTATATTCATCTGGAAAAAATCCAGAAATCCTCATATTACCAAACAACTCCAAAACCTCAAGAGCATACCCATTCTGAGCATAACCTCTGAGCAATGTATTCCAGATCACATCATTTTTCTCTTTCAATTCATCAAAAACTGCATGTGCCGACTCCATATTCTTGCATTTCGCATACATGTTAATCAAAGAACTCCCTGCATATAAATTACAGTCCAGCCCCTGCTTCACTGCCTGAGCATGGACCTGCAAGCCATAGTCATAATTTGCGACACTCGCTATAGCACTGAACACACTTCCTAGAGTTGATCGTGTTGGTTTTACACCAGACTGCATCATATATTTGAAGATTTTGATAGCCTCTCCCTCATGACCACCTTTGGCATGCCCTGAAATCATTACATTGCAAGCCACAACATTTGGGTCAGGCATTTGAGAAAACAGATGCCAAGCATCAACAAGTCTTCCTTGCCCTACAAACGCATTTAAAACAGTCACAAACACTACCTGATCTGGCATGCGACCTTCTCTTCGCATCTTCATAAATACCTCCATAGCCTCTTCGGTCAAACCAACTTGAGCATACCCCGAAATGAGTGCAGTCCAAGAAACCATATCCGGGTCCAACACACCATCAAATATCCTTTTGGCACCAACAAGATTTCCGCATTTGGCATACATATCAATCAATGCACCCTCACAATATGCATCAGAGTCGAGCCCCAATTTAAATACCTCACAATGCATTTGCTTCCCAAGCTCCATGTCCATCAACTTAGCACAAGACGATAGAACAGTCGCAAAACTAAACTGATTCCCCGCTAATCCACAGCTCCTCATGGAGCTAAAAGCCTCCAACACACCTCTCAACAATCCTTTTCTTGAATTCATAAACATAATGGAATTCCAAGCTAATTCATCTCTTCCATTGAGGTGTGAAAATACCTTTAAAGCATAATCAGCACATCCGCATTTGGCATACAAATCCAAAATGGCATTCCCCAACTCCCCTTCTGATGAAATACCAAATTTCAGGCTCTTTGCATGGATAGCTTTGCCCGTCCTTAGAGAACTGATTATTTTCGGCATTCCATCGAACACTTGACGGCCCTGAATTTTCTTGCACTCTTCCAAGCACAGTTTGAATAAATAATCGTGTGAGCGACATCCTTCTGCGGACGATTTATAAAAGTGAGGATCTTGCACGACTTGGGTGGTCAAGAATTTGTTTTGTTGATTGAGGGAGTGTAACTTTGTCTTGAGATACTGGACTTTGACGTGAAATCTAAGGGGCATTAGCTCAGAATTTCCCAATTGCAGTTGTAAGTTGCAATTGGTTCAATCCTTCCTACTCTTTTAATGCTTTTCAATAATTTCTTGTTTTACTCTTCTTCACTAAAATATTTCTTTGAATTTTTTAAAATATTCAATTGGCCACCCTTTGGTATTATTCGAAGAAATAAGCACCACTTATATACCAACTCAATATTAAAATTTAATATATTTTAAATAAATAATATATAAACTAGCATACCAACTATTTTAGACCAATCACATTAAGTTGATTTATAAGTAGATTCGAACTGGTACCTACAAAACATGATATATTAAATAAAGAGTATCAGTTTTTTTAAAAAATAAAACGAATTATATTTCATGTTATTTCCTTTCAATTGTATTAATCATATTTATGCTAGATAACAAAATTTATTACTATGGTAAAAAATAATATATGCTTTTTCATGAACCCATTGCAAATATTTTGACTGCTTAGTTCTTGTTTCATCATCTTGTCAACGTGATGATTGGCTGAACTTTTTTTTTATTGAGTTTCTAGATTCTTATAAAAATAAGTTATTCGTATAACGTTAGAAAATATTTATTCTAATTTGGAAAAATTATATAAAACATCCTACAGTTGGTCTAAATTTCATTTTACAATTATTGTTTGAAAAATTACAGTTTACATGCTCAACTTTCATGGATTGTAACACTTAGAATCCTCTTGACTTGATTTTATATTTTTATCGAAAATTTATCGTTGCATTCGATCATCGCCTTACATGTTCAATTTAGATCCATTTAAGTTAGTTAATCCAAATGTCTAAAAAAACAAAGGTAATATTTTTAGTATCAAAATTCTATAGTTAACGATTACAAAAAATGATATTTTGACACTCCAAATATTTATTTTGATCTTTTTAAAATTTGCAATTGCTAGTTTAAGTGCTTTAAGTTTAAATATGTAAGTCGGTGATGAAATGCAGCGATAAATTTTCGATAAAATACAAAATCGAATCAAGATGATGCAAAGTGTTATAATTCATGAAAGTTGATGATGTAAACTGTAATTGTTGAAACAATGGTTGCAAAATGAAATTTGGACCAAACTATAGGATATTTTTTTTAATTTTCCTTTATAATTATGAAGGAACAAAATTTCCTGTTTTGACTTGAGTGAAATTTCCACATAAATTTTACATGACTTAGCTTTATTCTGTTTTATTCTAATTTGTTACAAACGACAAAATTTGTGACAAACGACAATGATAATGGGAAAATTCGATTCATGAAGCTCTCGTTATGTACAAAGTTCGAGAAGAGATCAGTCACTTTAGATAAATATATGAAAGATATATAGTACAATAGCAGATATAACTTCAGCGAAAAGTTCGAACCGAACAAGAAAACACTAGATAGGAAAAATCCTGGTTTAACCCGCCTATTTGGCAGGTCAGATTGGGTCAACTCAACAAATCCAACCTATTTCGACGGCTCTAGTTGCGATAGATGAGAAAATATTAATTTTGTAGTTGTATGGCCGACGGCGATGATCTCTTTACCGCAAGTTATCATTTTGATAATTTGCATGGATACTTGCGTATATTCTTCGTTGCGTAAATTTTTTAGTTAATATAATAAAAATCCAAATTCGTAACGTAGGACCCTATTTCAAGTGTCTAAGTTCCAGTAATAAATAAATTAAGAACCTTTACATTTATTAACTTGTTTGATGGTCTGACCATCTTAAAACTACACTCCAACAGATTTTATTTATTGTCTTTTGAACATCAGAACTTCGAGTCGCGGAAACAGCATATTGCATTCCAGAGGAAGGCTGCGTATGTTTAGCCCAATGTGCCCGACCCCAACCCTGTGCATCGCGGGAGCTTCGTGCACCGACTGAATTACTTATTATAACTAAAATTACAAATTTACCCAAAAGTCCGACATCTTACAGGTTGTTTTAGCATGATCTTCAACATTTCTTGATAACTTCTTGAACTGCTTGTCTGATAACTCCTGCTGATGCCAGTTTCAATCCATTCCTCTGCAGGCATAAATGTCCATAGATTATATATCTTACATATATATGTATATGTATAATGAGAACTTATTTGAAAGTTAATGCATCTGGATTCTGACTTACGGTGCAAAGGAGCATAGTCATGTTCAAGTAGTGCTTTTACTCAAGCTCGAGCTCAGCCCCTATCGAGTTATCATTTTAAAATTTTTCGAGCATCAATCGAGCTCGAGGAATTAAAAAAATCGGGGAATGCAGCAATTAAACACTTCAAGCAATTACTCGAGCTCAACCCAAGCTTTAACTGACTTGTAAAATGTTTCCACTCGTTCCATACTCGAAGTCAGACTGACTTATGCTATCTAAGTTCTACTGATTTCTAATAATATTAATTAGGAAAGCAAACCTTGGCCTTTATGGTCATCGAGAGAACACCATCGCTGCTGGAAGTTTGGACGCTTTGAGGGTGCAAATGTAGTTTGCTTAAGGCTTCGATAACTTCGAGCAGCAAACATTCCTTCCAAGAACACCTTGTCTCAATTATTACATCCTTGTCCACAACATTGACAACTATATTATCTGTATCTCTCAATCTAACCCTGTTCTTTTCAGGTCCTACTTTATCCAAATCACAAGCTTTTCTCTTGTTTGTAAATGGCTTCTTGCCATTACCAATTCTGTTTTGGCCGTAATTATCAGAGGTCTGTTCGATGGCATTGTGAGATTTACTTTTTGTCGTCGACTCTTGCGCCATCACTTCTTTGTAGGATTCCAGTTCTTCGACCTTTCTCTCGAGCTCTTTCAAATACTCGATCGTATGATCAAGAATTGATACTTTGTCAACCTGCAAGAAGCGTGGCAAAGAATCTTCTCTTGTAAATATACTCAACAAAATGGCCAAAACAAAAGATTTAGTTTTGTACCATCTCTACATTATTTTTTAGCCCAATACAGCGAGAACGTTCAATTTGTCCGAAAGTGTAAGAAGAATGCCGCAATCTAATAATTCTATTCAATGTTATAGGCATAAGTAGAATAGTTCAAGAAAACATGCTTAGATTGCAGTGCCACATAGGTAGCCACGAAGTACAGCGAGGAAGAACTATTGTTGGCCAACAATGTGGAATCACTGCGATAAGTAAATACTCAAAACAAAAGAAAGAGTTTTACGCACCTTGCCACCAGATGGGACTAGCGACCCTAGAATCATAAATCTCTCGTTGATTTTTTCTCGTCGTTTCCTCTCAGACAAGACGTGGTTTCTGTCATTTTCATCGGCTTCCTTCGAAGAGACATCTTTTTTATCCTTTTGTCTATCAGATTCAAGCCTGCATTGGTGCATTCTAGGTACTTCAAATAAAACTTTCTTTAATAAAGTTTGTGGAGTAGGAGTTTGCGGCAACCGGGCACTCAACAATCCGTCCTTCCTCCAGCTAACGAAGCTAGATTCTTTATATCCATTCCTGACGTATGGACCAAGAATCAACTGGTGGGAGCTTTTCAAAAGATTCGTAAGTACACTTTGGTAATGGACATCATCACTTTGAGGACCAGACTTCGGTCTCTGCTGAATGATTTCTAGAGAGTCGTGTCCATGATTGTTTGTTTCCTTATACCCTTCTGCAAGTGGGACGACGACTTCGGGATTTTCATAGGTTTGGGATATACAATCACTCGAGTCTGTTGAGTTGTTGAGGCCATTGCTGATTGCTTCGTCCACAAACGGCCAGCTTTGCATTTGAGAAGCTTCTCCATCAACCCCTTCTGCTAAATTTGATTCTTCTCTCAGTAGATTGACCACAAAATTATTCGGACTGTCGTCTGGAGAACAAATCTCTACATCAGGACAATCAAGAAACTGATCGACGTCGTTTTCTAGCATGTCAGCGTTATCGGGCGTTTCAGAAATAAGGACATTGTTGTCTGTGATATTGTTAGGTACATGAATTGGAATCTTGGACACAACGGAGGTAGGAATATCCAGGAACGAAGTTTTTATGTGCTGAATTAGATTTGGGTCCTCTGGTACCTTAAGAAGGAAAACCATAATTGGTTAATATAATGGAAGATTTGATAACAAAAAGCATAATGCCCCCGGTTTTGGAAAAATGAAATGAAATATTAACCGAAAGTGGCTCACTAGATCCGTTGCTCCCAGTTCAATCACACCTCCGAAATGCGGAAAGCACACGACCGTCTGCAAGAACAAGACGTAAAGTAATTAAGAATAAAATCTTTTGAAAAGAATACATTTCCAAAGCAGATAACAAAAATATTTAAGTACCCGAATAGATGCACTCTGCAAGATGCATTGCAAGTCCAGCCATCACATTTTATATGGAAATTAGAAGGCAACCACAAATCAGAAATTTTCTCAATGATAAGAAAGGAATCTGATTATCTTGAACAAAATTTACCAGGAACTAGATTTTCAAGATACTATGGGAACATTTGAACTTGCCTTTGAAAGCAAAGAACGAGAGAAAACTTTGGTGTCTGCAAGGTGGGCGTTGCGTAACCAGATAGTTCGATTTTCTGCGAATGTCTTTCCTGGCAACCTTACGCATCCCAAAAAAGCATGATTAGTGTATATATATTTCAATGAACTTTGATTACATAACTTCTATGGAGAGGTAATGGCGTATATAGGTAAAAATTAACTAGTTTTACTTCATTGAAGATTTAACATCTTATTATTTCAACCATTGTCCGTAAAACTGATGAAAACAACTATTACATATCATTGTGTTGAAAGTTACAGCTAATAGTAAGGATGCGGCTCAAATCTCACTGTTACTTTGATTGCTAACAGCACACAGTATGCCAAGAGTACCTGACGCACCCCATCAAATTACCATGGTAAAAGACTGATCAAAAGTAAATAAGTTTTACCCTTGGCCAATATTGAAGGCGAACGACATGCAAACCAAGAAATACCACTCGGCATCCGTAAGATCTTCAGGGGACAACGCAGCTGTAGGCCTTTTAGCTTGCTGGTTGGTTTCACCGGCTGTAAGGGACTCGAAAAGTTCTCTCAATTGATCACTTCTCTGCAAACCGAGCTGCTCTGTGTTCAACTCTGCTGCCTGAACTGTTTTTCTGGTTTTAATATCTCCATTATAGTACCCAACACCCCAGGTCAACACCCTAAACAACAATAATGTGTAAAGACGTTAGATTTAAGTGTATCAGAACAACCACAAGACATATTATTCACATATGATTTCGTATTCATTTAAGTCCACCAGCAATTGTAGGATTAAGTAAATATTAGGAGCCTTCCATTTCAAAACTTAATCAAGAAATTTTCCCTCAAATGCAGTCAAAGTTGATGATTTCTTGATCTAACAAGAGATATTGAATTGATTCAAAGTGCTAGTAATACAGATTACGTACAGAAAGGTCAACAGCAAAATCTTTCAATGTAAGCCTGGAGTAGATAGCCCATCAAAATCAGATGTACATTTGAATAGTCTTCATCTTTGGTGGTTTTCTTTAAATGTAACGTTACAAAGATTAAGGGTCGACATGGAAATTTTCCGAAAAGACAAATCTTGGGTCTAAAAACGTTTTTGCCTACTGATTTTCATGGGATTTTTTAGAAATGTAAATTTATACAAAAAGATTTGTAAACGTTGTGGCAATCTTTCCAAATATGGCAAAAAAATAAAACTGATTTTCGAAACTGAACAATGAAAATAGATAAATAAATAAATAAAGTGAAGTGGGTATTTCCCCATTCGAATTCTTGATATTTTTTCATATTTTTAAATATAAAGATGAACAAAAGATTAAAACTTTACCCTGGTTTTTCAGCTGAAATTGACCAAAAAATTGCGTAGTTCCACTGAATGTTTTTAATAGCAAGAGCAAGCTGCTTCTTTAGATTCTCTGGGACTTGCTTTGAGTTTTTCCCAGTAGCCATTCTTGATTTCTGCATTCCAATTAATGTACGAGATAACACTGAAATAATTAAGTCTTCCTTTAAAAAAAAAACGAATGAAAAAGTTTCCAACTTTGCGTTTGACCAACTCCCTTAGAGATGTGAACAATCAATACTACAGCATTCCCAAGTCCGAGGCTGCTAATTCTTACCACTGATAAAATATGCCAGAAGAGAGATTCTTGTTGACCACAACTCTTCTTGCTCAATTACAAATGTTACTATAAACTAATGAAACCCTCAAAAACAAAATCCCAACTCAAGATAGAACTTCCTTTTTCAGAAAGCCTTCAAAAAAATTGGTTAGAAATACAATAAATGAGCTTTCTTTTTAGAAGAATCGATTGACTTGCTCTATGAAAATGGCCCAATGGCGTATGATAAGAATATGTTTCATGATTTTGTTTATCATTTCAAACTCACAATAATAGTACGAATCCAGATTTTCAGAATTTTAAATGGCAAGACAGCGATTTGCTTTAGAAATATGGGAAAAAAATTGCAATCTAATTAAAGATTTTTGGTTTGGTGCGTGAAGGTTCGACCGGAGATTGAGACACTGGAGTCCGGACCCTACACAGATTACTGGTCTAACAAAGCTCCACATTTTTTTCTATTAGAAATAGTATACGTCCACAACAAATTATTGTTTCCAATGTATATGTTTTTTTATAAAATCATTTAATGATT
Source organism: Haberlea rhodopensis (assembly GCA_907163345.1). Taxonomy (NCBI): domain Eukaryota; kingdom Viridiplantae; phylum Streptophyta; class Magnoliopsida; order Lamiales; family Gesneriaceae; genus Haberlea; species Haberlea rhodopensis. The sequence continues at coordinate 58,873 of CAJQUN010000905.1, forward strand.
TTTTATAGAAAATACAGACATTATATTATTTAACAATGGGTACAACAAAGCAAAACTAACGAACACAGCAACAAATACATTTGTCAATCCTAGGCAAATATAAAAAAAACAACACATATTAATAGACGTACTAAAATGGCTAATGAAAAAGTGATTCACAATAACTTGATTGGGAAAGTGTAGAGAACATTAAAATTAAACCCGGTCCCCTCAAACTATACAATCCTTGATGATGTCGAATCATGAAACTGTTCAAATAATCTGAAGGAACAAATCTGAGGACAAATCAGATTCACAAGTTTTTATTACTCGTTGATTATTTAGAATCTACGAGAAAAGTGATGTTGAAAATATGTTGATTATACATTATTAGTAAATAATTTAGTTTATATAAATAATTTTGTATCAAAATACACAAAAAACATGTTGGTATATTAATTTTAATAAGATACAAATCTTATTAAAAAAATAAAGAATTTTATTATAAAGAAACTAAAATTAATGATATAAGGATATTTCTATGTTGAAAAAACCTATTTGGTAAAACCCTACAATGTATGTATACTCTTAAAATTTTTACGGTCATGTATCGGATGCATTTTGAATATGAATATGTATGGATACTACACCGATACGTATAAGATATGTCATGTGACATATCTGAATTAAAAATTATTTTTTAATCTCAGATACGTGTCTGGAAACGGTTAAGATACGTCGAACTCAGACGTTTCAGATACGACATATGAAGTATCCAGAACTAAAAATTATTTCTTAGTATGTGATATATGTTTGTATACGGTCAAGATACGTCTAAGACCATATCCAAGACGGTCAATATACACCAACTTTGTTATTTTGACTTTTAATTTGTTTAATGTTGATTTCTGTTTGAAACTTGTTTCTTATAAATATTATGAAAAATCACATTTTACATCATATAATTTGGTCCAAATTTAATTTTGTAGTCGTTGTTTGAAAAATTACAGTTTACATTCTCAACTTTCATGAATGTCACGAGATTTGAAAAATTTACAGGAAGTGATACGTTTGTATACAACAATATTTATTTATTTTATATATACATAAATAATTTGGTCCAAGTTTCGTTTTGCTACCATTGATTGAAAAATTCTACTCTATATCCTCAATTTTTTTGCAAAGTGAATTTGGATCAAACTGTATGATATTTTACATAGTTTTTCCTAAATGATATATATATATATATATATATATATATATATTGATACCCCTTAAATATAGTCACCACTTGATTGGCTGACATGTTGCCTTTGTGTCCTGATGATCTTACTTCAGAAGACCTCGCCTCTTTCTCCGACCTCTTTGTTGGTTACCCACCTGTTTGGCCGAAGTATTTTACCTCACCTGCTCGCCGAACGTTCTGGCGACCTCTTTTCGGGTCCGAGCTCCTTAGCCGTGCTCTTCTCATAACTTGCTTAATACGTGGACACAACAAGGGAACTGTATCTCCAAAATTAGGCAAGTGCGAGATATACGGAGCAATATCGGAGATTTGATTGTATTCACAAGATCTTATAATATCGTGAGAAGATTTGAATAAACATGGAAGGAGCCCTTGATATAGAGTAACTCTTAGTCATCTGCGTATAAATATCAGGTTCAATCTGCATGTTTGGGCATTGATAATTTATTTCCCTTACTTTACAAGTAAATATTTTCTCGTATCCTCTCGCCTGACTTGAGCTTCGGATGGGACACGCCGAAAACTTTCGGGCCCTTTCTTACGTTTTTTTGGTGATCCCAGGTGAGGACCCCAAGCAATATTGACGTTATTATTTGCATCGAATAAACAGGGAGGTATTGCTTCTCCTGTTGATATCAGAAGATAATCACATTTTTTGGTGATATCATATATATATATATATATATTTATTTATTTATTTATATATATATATATATATATATATATAATTGATATATATATATATATTTATTTATATATATATATATATATATATATATAATTGTCGTATCGATTTTTAAAAAATCTCATGCAAAATATTCTTGTTCGTATATCCCTGCATCATAGAGTAAAATGATTTCAAAAAAGTACCGGATTTTTATAAAGTTCCTCCCTTAATAATTAATAATAATGATCATAATAAAATTAGCGTTGTAACATTATATGCACAAAATATCTTATTAGTTTTAAATGTGATATTATTAATTAAAGGAAATATATATTTTAGAAAAATTAAAAAAAGAAAACAAAAAGGTCGTAGTAAATGCTATTTTGTAAAGAACTAGAAAACACATATCCAATGACGTAGATAATTACTTCATATATTATTAAATTAAATAATAAAAATTAAGGTGTGAGATCTTTAATTAAAGGAAATAATTGGGAAAAAAATATCAAAATTCAAAAGGTACTTTCATAAATGCCATCCGATAAGGACAAAGTAGGTAGGTGAGAGTGAGACGTGAAACGAGTAGGAAAATAAATAAGAAAACTTGTCCAAAATAAATAAATAAATAAGAAAAAGAGTGCTCGCAAAATTTCCTTTTTGGTTTTCTTCTTATATCTAACAGTTTTTTTTAGCTAGTACATAGGGGACGAAGACTCAAACATGAGATATTTAGATTATAATTACAACTGATGTTAGATGGGTTACAAGCAATCGACTTTATCTATCTAACAGATTTTGATTGGCAAAACGAATTTAGTTCAATGTAATAAATATTTACGTTAATATAACTAATTTTTAAATTATATTTTAAGTTTGAATTTTCATTTTTTTAGTAGGGGGTTTAAATCAATTTTTATGCGTGAAGCACGAATCGAATTTGAATCTGTTTAAAGTGAACATGAGCTCTTATTTATCCCGGTAAGATCGGAAGCTCAATTTAGAATAACTATTTGCTATATTTTTCTGAATTTATGTACCTATATTAATTAACTAATAATTGTGATGTGGAGTCGATATACAAGTCACAAGTGGCACTACACAGGTCCCAAGCTATGCAATTGTTTCTGTTCCATTAACTTGGAAAGCTATTATATTGCTTTACATAAGGTCAGGGCTATCGATTTATTCATAATCTTAATATACATTTAAAATTTTGTCTATCGTATCATAATATATACAAATATATATTTGGTATATATCTTGACATTGATAAAAAATAGGAGCACATGGATTGCCTCTAGTACTCTCGTGACGATGATAGAAAACACTTTGCAATATAGAACTCGTCAGAACAATCTGAAAACACACAACAACCGTAAGAATGGATGGAAGGTTTTTTCTGTGTATCCCCTCCGACGCTCAAGTCAAATGAGAGAATCGGGAGAAATATGTGATGTAAAGTAAGTAATACGTTGTCGATCAATCATTAAAGTAACAATCAAAACTGGTATTTATAGAGGGTGAGTTACATGTAGGTGGGATTTCTTCCATGCTTATCGTGATCTTGATGAGATATTGCTGGATCATGGTAATCTTTGATAAGGTTAATTTGATTACTGAGATCTCGTCGGAGATCTTGTCTCAACCAAATCACGAAGATCTTGTTCCCATTAACATGATATTCGGTTGTTGAGACTTTGGTCTTTTTGAAGAGAGAAGTACAAATAAGTGTCGGCTAAGGAGCTTATGAACTAGAAGGTCAGCAAATCGGTAGGTCGGTCATATATTTTGGCGTACCACACAGATTCAAGGGGTCGTCAGGTCGGTCATATACGTCAGGTCGACCGATTCATAATAAGTAAATCTTGAAAATCGTAAATGGGATGTCGACTATACGCTGAGAGATCGGCCTAGCTATGAGCCGACCTCCTGTTGGGCACGCTTGGTTTCTGAGTTCTTGGGAGTTTTGAGCTCCTACTTTTAAGGGGTATCATATCTCATATACCGGATTGATTGCACATGAAGTTCGTTTATAAAAGTTAGCGTATTAATACAAAATTTTAATTGTCAGCAATTGTAAATGTTCAACTGCTGGATAATATATTTATTTCACAATCTTTCAAAAAGTCATGCTACTAAATCTTGGAATATCATAAGTAATTAAGTACTAAAATAAAATATGTTAAGTACATGCAACACATAATTTTCATGAACTAAATTGAACATGTACAGTGTATTAGTTCAACCGCTAGTATTTATAAAGAAAAAGTCCCTTAAACTAATAAAATTTATTATTCAAGTGCATGGAGAAGATTGCCGATTTATATTTTGCTATCCTTAAATTATATTTTGATCGATAAAAATTTTTTTGGCCTAAAGTTTATATTTTTAAAGTTTTTTTGTCTCACCTTACCAAAAATCATGCGTCTCCACTTACAGTAGCCCAAAAATCTTTTAAAAATCATCTTTCTCATATAAAAAAAGAATATATATATATATATATATATATAGTCATTTCCCAAGATACGACTATAATTCGTTATATAAGCACTTCAGATCACAATCTTTAAAACACAAAGGTTTAAAGACACTCAAACAATAAAGAAGAACAAGAAGGATGAATAATGCACATATTTTTGCTTTAATATAGTGATTAATATATGGAAAATATGTTTTATTTTAAAGAGAGTTGTTATATTTATACTTATCTAATGGATGTCATCAATAAAAATCATTTAAATGCATTTTGTCACGAAAAAAAAAAAACAACTACATGCCAAATGATGCACACCTATTCAAAATCGTTTCGAGACTCGTTAACACCACAAGGGAGGCGTGAAAGTACCTCCCTTACTACTTGAGACAAACCAGACATAATAGGTATCGCGTTCATGCCTCCAGATTGGCATGAACGCTCCACCCTTTATCCAAGTCATAATAGGTGGCGTGAACACGCCATGCATGCTGCATTGGAAAACAAGTATTTTCGATTTTTTCCTCTTGTTCGCTTTTATCGACTCATATATGCAACAAATAAATAAATATATATCTATTAATACATAGTAATTTACTATGCATTAAAAATATTTTAATTTTTTTTAGATCAACTTTTTTTTCAAATTCTTTTTGTTAAATATTTTTTTGATGCGCGGGTTTGAGCTTAACCGATTAGGAAAAAACATCTTAATCGGTTGATGCACACAACTTTAAATATTATTTTTTTCAGTTTATAGTAAAAAAAAAAATATAGTCAGTCCTTTGGTTAATTTTTTTCATTTAATTACAGTGGCATAATTTTTTTAAAATAAAAAATTTGTTAAAATCAGTCACTTAAAATGTTATTTTTTATCAAATTGATCAACATGTTGATACATGGTACCAAATATTGTGCAGTGCCAACAAAAACTAGTATATATATATAATCGACTAAATCTAGATTCTAAGTTAGAAAATCAATTGTAGCGACTCTTGCTTGCAAGTTCTTTAATTTTAGAACATATTGATGGACACATGCATATATTAAATATCGAAAGCGATTTCGTACAATATTAAAAAAAATAAGTTCCCATTCAATATGAAATAATATTAGAATGTGTAATGTGTTCAATGCGTTTGATAGGGGAATGGTTGTTTTATTATGGTCTACGTGGCGTGTGTTGTTTCGTTGTTATCACTTCAAGATTTGATATTGTTCGTAAGGACAATACCATTAGAAGAAGATCAAAAGAAAAATTTCAAATCAGTGATTGATGAACTTTCAAGGCACTGTCGATGAGTTAGGTAAAAATCATCGGAAAGAGGTCCTGCACGGAGGTGTAACATCACACCATGTACAAACCCAATCAAGCACGGAAAAAATAGTATATTTTTCGGGTGATTCAGGGACAATTTATCACACGTGGTATTGTTAATAAACATTTTACTCCCTTGTGATTTACAAAATACATCACATTTCCCCTTATGTCATAGATGTAAGTGGTGTTTTGCACATTTTCATAAAGTATATTGATAAACTTTTTATTTTTCCAAAATATAAGTGGGTAAACTGTCAATTTTAGAACTCGTAAAACTGTTAAGATGTTTATTTGATAAATCAGAGGGTTCATTTTCAAAACCATTTCCAGCTGTCGATATAATTGCAAATCTCTAATGTTGTATTGTGTGCATCCGAGTGAATCTAAAGATGGTGACGATCGAGTCCCACGTCGACAGGCACGCCCAACTCCGAAACGTGTTGTAATTATCGCCAAGAAAACTAACCACCCGCACTGAAATGTTATTACATACTATCGTCACACATATTTCTAATATATTTTATTTATTATCAATATATTTTTCACTCTTAAATATTAAAATTTACCCAAATTTGCTCAGCTCGTTGGTCAAACAATAGCCAAAGATTCGGACATAACTGACAATTAACATAGGTGGATGAACGTGTGTTAATGGTACACGGATTTCTCGGACACTTCTGAAAGCAATCACACCACTATCAGAGGCAGATCATGCTCCGATTTCAAAACACATTAACTGCCAGATTGAGCACTGTAAATACCAGTCCAAAGTCACATTAAAGATGTTGAACACTCTTGCGAAAAAGTCATCAAGAAGAACATATTATTTATTCTTTTCGGTCTTTGAGTTTTGTTTGGCGCTCGAATATTGTATCAACAAACTTTGTAAAATCAACCGAGCTTACAGTATAAACTTTATACTGGACAAGGTCATGTGGTTTTCCCCTTTATTTTGCTGGGTTTTTCACGTAAAAATTTGTGGTCTCTTATTTATTTAATAATGAGGGGTTCGTCATAATCAAATGTTTAATGATCACATAATAATTATTTTAATGTAAACAACGAAAGATTAATTTAAACTTTACCAGCATGTGGCCCTAAATATTCGACATGATCTCACCATACGATAAACATATCACATGTTACACATATACTCGTATACCACGTGTTCTTGCTTCTATGAAAATAACATTTTATATTTATTTAGATGACTTTTTCATTCAAACATCACATTTTTAAAAAAAAAAATTTAATGAAAATGTTTTCTTTCTTTACTTTCACGTCAACAAAAAGTCTAAGCATTACGTTTGGCTAAGCCGCCTCGGGGCCATTTTTGCACCGTTGTTTTAGGCGCATTACCAATATTTTTAACGTATGTATTTTTAGATTAAAATTATAAGAAAAAAACAGTCATGTCACACTTTGTGTCACACATTTTAATAATACTGCAAATAATTAAATTTATAAACAAATTATTACAACTCATGACAGTGTATTAGTAGAGGTTAGTATTGGCATAACGGCAAAATTGTTGTTATTGGATCTAGATGTCACGTGTTCGAGTCGTAGAAATAGTCTCTTATATTATAGGGAAAGACTGTGAACATTATGCCCAATAGATCCGGCTATTGCCAGACCCTGTATATCGTGGGAGCTTCATGTACTGCTCCGAACAATGTATTAGTAATAAAAGAAATCGAAGCTGAGATGACTTCTATTTTAATATGATACGGATATAGAAGATCAAATTACTGAAAGATTGTGAAAGTAAATGTTAATTATTTTTTCCCTTCAGAGAACGAAAGACGTGTAATATTTCCTCCACCTAGATATGAAATTCATAATACAAATATTATACAGGGGTCCATCCGTTATGACTTAAACTAGATATCAAAAATCATATTAAAGCCGAGACCTATAGATTTTCCCATGTATTTATCTACTTTGTTTCCATTTGACAAAAAAATTATACAACGAAAGTTTTTGATTTAATTTAATGTTAAAAAAATTATATATATATTTTTGTTTATTTAGTTTCAGTGATATTTGTTGTCTGTTTTAATTAAATGATCATAACGCGATTACAAAAGCATATCAAATGCAACAAATGACAGAATTCAAGTAAATTACAAAGAAACCAAAATAGTCGAAATGACATACAACAATGAAATATTTTGTTAAGCCCAACCACATAGGTAAATTGCATTTAAGAGCGGTCCAACCATGATTTAGACATGATCTCAACCAAAAAAAGTTATCTACAAAGGCCATTCAAAATTGATCTCCTAATGCTAAAAAAAGATCTCCATATGTCCTTAAAGGATATCAAGCGGTGATGCTTGGATGGAAAATCATAATCGAAAGGAATTTTTAAAGAATTCTCGGCAGGATCTGAACATGGGCTTCTTCCCATAAGATGATGAGGGAAGACGAAAGAGAATTTGAAATGAGTGTGTTTTTGTCAAGAAAAAAGATTTAAATAGGATGAAACTAAAAAATTGGACCTATGCGAATTGGTCTTCTTGAAAACTGGATGTTTATGTAAGTTGATTTTTTTCAAGATTTAGTTGAATTATGATTTTGTAGGTGGTACCTATTGATAATTTGTCCTTTTTTAAATCTAGTAAAAGGTTCACAAGGAGAAAGCCCAGTTATGCTAAAGCCCAATAGATTTTGGTCCAAGTAAATCTGACCAAAATTCAGCCCATTTTTTATTTGCCAAACTTGAGAGACGTTGATAATTCAAAAACCCAAGAACCAACTATTGTGTTTTCCGTTGATTTGTAGTGGAAGGGAATTGTCATCCAATAACATTGAAGCACAACCAGTCCAGATACTTACGACCAAAAGGATGTATGGATTCTCGAGAAGAGATGAGCCGTGTCCGGGATTCGTTCCACCCTCAATAATTCATGAAATGTAGCCTATTTTCAACTAAAGACCAGACAATAGACTCACACACAAAATCTTGGAAACATAACAAGCAAGATTCCCAAGGAGAACTATTTATGAAAAACATACCTAAATAGTTTGTGGTAGGCAAAACTCAACATTATTTATTTTGATGACAACAGATTAGGTGTTTGTATTGCTCAAATGTGTATATAGTTAATAAGCTAATAGAAAAATTGATCAATAGAACTGTCAACCAACCGATATAATAATAAATATTCAAAAGATTATTGATAAAAGTCAAAAGATAAAGAGAATGTAGAAGAAATCAATATTTTAATACATATAAATTTTATGTTGATAAATTATCACATTATCACTAGATTTTAAATATGATCACCTAGGCTATAACATTATTTTTATCAAAGATAGGTCAAATGCAATATATTTCTAGTTAGTTTGATATCGAGGTAATTTGAAAAATAAACTTGGTCAAATATTATATTTGATTTGTGATTTTTTTTTTTTTGGCAAAATAGCATTCAATTGCATACAAAAAATAAAGGTCAAAAATAAAAAAAATATTATATTTTAAAATAGTGGTCAAACAAACATTAATTGTTTAAATAATCCTCTTGAGGATATAATTATGGTCAAATGTTTTTTTTATTTTTGGAAATTAACCTTTTCCATTTTAGTAGCATTTAACAATCAAAGGCAACATGGAAAGTGTTATCTTTTATGAGTTATGTGTTGCACCGACATTCCAAAAAAATTATCCATGCAGTGTTGGACACTCCACGGACACGTATACAACATGACACCCGTGCGAATAATATCGGACACGCCGTGGACACTGCAGGACAAGAAAATTGATTTTTTAATTTTTTTGTTTATGTAGTTTCAGTGATATTTGTTGTCTGTTTTAATTAGTGAAAAACATATCTATAACTTTATATCATTTTCAATTTTATTATTCAAATATTTATAATTAAATTTTCTTGAATTTTAGTATATTAAAACATAATGTATACATAAAAACATAAAAATCATCGCTGTATCATAAACGTATAGTATCCGTAATTTTTGAAAATTCATTTTCCTGGATTTATGTCGTGTTATACTCATACTCATGTCCCCGTATCCGTATAAATACAACATAATTTATGAGGAGTCTTACTCCCGATAACATGTATCACAATTCCAATATATGGGATCCACCATATCTAACGGTTACACCGACAGAATGTATCACAATGCTAACAACGGTGATGTCTTGGCTACCCCATGGGGCGGTGCCCCATGGGGTACATCTCACCACACATTGGGAATATTCCTGGCTACCCCATGGGGCGGTGCCCCATGGGGTACATCTCACCACACATTGGGAATATTCCCGTAGGAATATTCCCAATGTGTGGTGAGATGTACCCCATGGGGCACCGCCCCATGGGGTAGCCAAGAATTATTCGCTAACAACAATGTATTCTATGCTTTCCTTAAAAATCTCTAAAAAAAACAGTGCGGGAATACGATTCATGGTGGTCCACACGATCGCTTTTTTATATTTTATATTATCAATTATTATATTTGATAATTCATTCATCATCAACCGTTGAATCCCAATTGCGCTTTACTTCTAAATCAAGACATTCGGAATTGTTTTCTATTATTAGTATTTTTTCTATTTCCATCTGAGAAGATGGACAAAAACTTGCAAATTCAGGTTTAAATTCTTAAAGATGGATGGGTTTTGATATCTACCAGAGGTAATGCTGGCGATTTGTGTGCCCATTCCCTGTAATTATTGTAGCAGGAGGCCGAACTCTCCTATTTGCTTATTTTTGAGTTTGTCGCTAAATTTTATGTTGTATGTTTCGAGATTGGTTCGTGTTTGGATGAAATTGTTGAACTTTTAGATAATGTGGGGTTTTGGTATTTCCAAAATGAACTTTTTAAGGAATTGAACGTTTTTTTTTTTGTTATTATTAACTCAAACATCGAATACTATTGCGGCTTTAACTTGCATTCTAGATTTTTTTGCAGTTCAAATTTCTGTGGGGATGATTTAATGCATAATGAAGAGAAGAATCAGCTATTTTGATCGTGAGAATGTGGCTTCTGAATTAACAGTATAAATGCTTCTCTTTTTGGGGCTGTTCTGCCGAGAGCTAGTAGAGAATTTTACTTCTAAATATGTGAAAATATTTTTCACTTTGAGGTTGGGGGCTTTTGATTTGTGATGATCTTAGGAGAATGAATCGAATTGCGATTGTCAGCTGTGTTAGTTTTGTGGTTTTTCTCCTCAGAATTACCACGGAGAACCAGTAGGCTATCTTCCTCGAGTATAGTATTATTTTGATACTGATTGGATCAATTTCGATATTAGATGATATAACGAAGATTTAACTTTAAGCATAATTCACCAGTAATATCAAACATGCCTTCTTCAATTTAATGTCATTTTCTTTTCGGAACCATTTTTATTTGATTCATTTTTTAATTAAATATTTTTTTCATATTTACCAGTACCTCATTTTATTCATTAGAGTGTCATGAGTTCTGGATGATCTTGGGCACATCTATGTCAAATACTCAAAAGCTATCGAACCCTGCCTTATTTCTCACAGAATACTGTTCCAAGTCACGCATAGAAACATAATTGCACACAGCGAATTTAGTTATTGTTAGACTTCTCCCTAGTTCATTTTTCCAAAATCTTTCGGGAATTTCCTTCTCATTTTGTGCATTTTGGAATTTGCTGACAGTTAACCTTTTATATTTCCACTTTCAGGTGCCCATTGTTAATCCCAACAAGCATTTATAGAGTTTGTCATGGATCCACAGACACAAAGACACGTGAATGAAAATGGAGAGCTCGCTGGTTTTCGTGAAATCCGCAATGGCAATGTTTCTGAAAGAATTGAAGCTTTTAATGGCAGGGCTGAAGGTGGAGGACCGTTTGTTAGATTTTTCCTTTTGTAGTATGCTGAATGGTATTTAATTTTCCTTGATGTTCCATAAAGTCTCGGTGTGATGTCATCTCCTTCGGAAATCAGAATAGTTGATGTCAGAGAAGTACTAATTCTACTTATTGTCTTCTTCCAAGTCAGTGAGTCCACGAGTAAATGCATCTGTATGAATGCAGAAGCGGATGTTCGGTTGTCATTCTCCAAAGTTTCTTTAGCAAGACATGTTTCATTCTTATTTCATTATTCTCAAAACAAATAGTTATATCTTGATCTTGGAGGGAATGTGTGAAAGGATATACCTTGAGGAGAAAGATACGTGGCAATTTGTTTTACCATATAGTAACACAAAAATGGTTCTCAATCTTGTTATTGTTTAGCTCATTTTAGTAAAATAGGTTTTCTCAATCCAAATGTGTTCTTCCTTATAGTTATGGTGACAATTTTCTGCCTATTTGAAGTTAACATTTGTATGTATCACTTCATCTTGTAGGGAGTAGTTTTGCTGATGACTTCCAACCTAAACGTGGTCATTCTGCGGATGTCCCAGCCTCTAAAATTTCAGAGCTGATGAAATTGGGTAGTTTAGAGGTGACAAGAACCCTCCCCTGCAACAAAATTAGTTTATTTTAAAATAAGGACAGATTCTCTTTTATCTATAATACTTTTACATCTTGCTTATGATTTTGAAACTTCTAGCCACTCTGAATATGCAGAGCGCCTCTATGCACTCACTTTTCATTGTTGTAAATAATATTCTGGATGAATGTATCGAGAGAAAGAATGAAGATATCCCTCAGGTATGGTGGGTAAATAGCACATAAAAAAAATTGTCTAGTTGCTTATTCAATTCAAAATTTCTTCTCTTCTCAGCTGACTAATTTCTCTTCTACATTTTGATGGTGTCTTGTGGTGTTTTTTAAATAGCGTGTTGCATCCATGTTAAAATTAGTTGTGCAAGAAATTGACCAGCGGGTTTCAAAACAAACAGAAAATACGAAGAAGGTAATATATTATCTGCAATTGATAACATTTTTATTTCTCCGAGAGGCTTTTATAATGTGCATTTTCACATCACTGCAGCAAGGGACTCTGTACAAGTCTCGTGAAGACCGGTATCAATCGAAAATCAGAGCATTAGAAACCCTTGCAACTGGAACTACAGAAGAAAATAAGGTATTAGAACGGTGGTTCAATTGTTGACCATAAATGCTGCGTTCTTTTCCTGCTCTTTCTTTTATCTCACAAAATTCTAATTTCTGCAGGCTGTCATGAACCAGCTTCAACAAATTAAGGTGCATGCCTTGATTGACAAATCACAATATCCCTTGTTTCATTGCAAATTTTTGCCTGCTCATTAGGTTCCGTGTATATATATATATGTTTTTCTTAATTATCTGCACTATAACTTATATTATTGGAAAATCCAAATGATAGGATTAGGTTTCACTAAACAGCTTTATAGAGCTAATTACTGCTAATTGCTTGTTTTTTATTTTAGAAATTAGATTTGCATTTTATTTTAGGATTAATATTCATATCCATAGTTAATGCTTTTGTTATCTTTCATAGAAAAATTTCTTTCGGCTATATATGTGTATGTGTGTGTGTGTGTGCCCTGGTTGCAAAAATGAATACCATTCGAATTTTAATTTCTTTGGAAGCAGATTTTGGATGTTCAATGCATCATTATGATATTAAGAATGCCTTTTGACATTGGTGACTGGGAAGAAGTGTATAGGGATCCTCCACCTAGGTTCAATGGCTCTCTTCTTGAGAACCAAGTGCCTCTATGGCTTCAAACGTCACCAGTGCAACATGATCAAACAAACATATTGAGGTGGATATATATTCCATAAAGGAGAAACTTAACAATATGTTCCCACTGGTGGCCAACTTGCTGACATCCTCGCCAGAGGCTCTCTAATCCTACATTCAGAAACAGTCTAAACAAGCTGGGCTGACAGAACTTTACCAACTAGGTTGAGGGGGAGTGTTGAAAAATCCAATCATGAAGATTAAATTTCACTGTACATCAGCATGGTGCTAATTACTGCTGATTATTTGGTTTATGTTCAGAAATATGATCTGTATTTGTTATAGGATCAGTGTTTATTTTCATGTTGATTATTTTGTAATCTTACCTAGAATTGACTCTTAAGGCTGTATTTGTATTCCTCTTTATTGAAATACTAAATATAGTTGCTCCAAAAAATAAAAATAAAATACTTAACATAGCATTGAGAGTATATTTCTCTTTATATAGAGAACTAACCTATCTCACACCAGGGTGGCTTCCCCTGTAGCATAATTCTCTTCTGGTATGATAGCAATTTAATATCCAGAAGCCCCCGGTGCTTTATCGGGAGGCTCCGGAGGTTTGTGAATTTCCTATCTTCTATATCGATCTACTATATCAATCAGGAAGCTAATGCACATACCTTGATAGAAACTTCTTATGGATGGAGTTATACTTTAAGCTATTTGACAATGGCTTCAATTCAGCAATTCTTTTTTCCCTAAGTTGAATAATTGGTGATTACTATGTTTGCTTGTACACCTGTCCTCTAGAAACTTGTAGTTATTTTTTTAGTTGTTATTGACAATTTACATGCTGTGGCAGATTGAGAAGACCAAAATTGAGGAGAAGAAGAAGCTTGAAGAACAGGACTTAATCAGACTGACGAAAGAAAACGACATCTGTGAGAGTCAAATGTTGTCACTAAAGGAAGAGTTGGAATTAGCCAAAAAGACCTATGAACAGAAACACTTGCAATTGGAAGCCACAGCAGATGAAACTAAAGATAAGCTTGAAAATAAAATTTTTGAACTTGATGGTTTGCTGACTGATTCAAGGAAGAAAGTGAAAGAACTTTCGGATTTTTCTGAATCAAAATTCTTGCGATGGAAAAGAAAAGAACATGAATATAGGCACTTCATAGATTCACAATTTTTGTCTCTGCAGGTTTGTGGCAAATTAAGGTCCAGTTTGATGCATTTATTTCTCTTTGTTCTTTTTAAAAACAATGTTAGACCACATTTTTTTCTCAAAAATTTCCTCCCAAGTTTTTCCAACCACACCATCATTTCACATATCAAATTATTATTGTCTAACACTATAATTACTCAATTTCTCCTTTTCTCTTTGTTTTTTCCCAATGAATCATTACATGCTATCGAGCATCACATATCACATCAAATTTTAAAATAAATCATCTAAACACCATATTTTCCCCCTTCATTTCTTCAAGTTCTTTTGTATTCCTCAAAAAACATAAAATGAGAAGAGAAAATTTAAGCGACAACAACCTTAATACTTTATGGTATGTACATACTCTCATCCTTATTGTTATATCTCATGGTAATGATCAGGAACTGAAGTTGACATCTGAGTCCATCAAGCAAGAGGTTTTGAAGACCAAGAAGGTCTATGCACATGAGTTTCATAATTTTGGTAGGAAGTACCTGAATTTTTCCTTCTTTTGAACTCCTGAAACGTCTATTAACTTGTTCATTGTTTTCTTACAAAGAAAGTTGACTTGCTCAGTATTTCCGTAGATCTATATTTTGTTGTGTTTTTTAGGTGAAAATCTTGAAGGGTTGATTTATGCTGCTCAGAATTACCATAGTGTTCTAGAGGAAAATCGAAAATTGTATAACGAGGTTCAAGATTTGAAAGGTAGTATGTTTGCTTGTCAACAAGTGTAGGACTCAAGTAAATTGCTCATTCGTTTTATTTTTTTTGGCTAGGAAATATAAGAGTTTATGGTCGTATAAGGCCATTCCTTCCAGGACAAAGTGATAAACAAACAACCATACAATATATTGGTGAGAACGGAGAGTTGGTCATTAGAAATCCGGTAAAGCAAGGAAAAGATAGCCATCGACTTTTCAAATTTAACAAGGTCTTTGGTCCCACTGCTACTCAAGGTTCTAATTGTACTAAATTTTTAATGATTGCGTATAATGTTATGACTAGTCAATATTAATTCATTCATCTCTACTTTTTTGTGCGGGTGATTATCTATGTGTCCCTCTCCAGAGGACGTATTTTTAGACACTCAACCTTTAGTTAGGTCAGTTCTTGATGGGTATAATGTTTGCATCTTTGCTTATGGTCAAACTGGTTCTGGGAAAACTTATACGATGGTAAGTCCATAATTTATTGTACGTGAAAACATTTCTTGGCTATTTAGGTTCATTAACATCGTGCAATTGAAAAACATCTCCAGACTGGACCTAATGTGACATCATCAATTGCCGATTGGGGAGTGAACTATAGAGCTCTTAATGATCTCTTCAGTATCTCAAAGAACAGACATGGATCTGTTGCATATGAAGTTGGCGTCCAGATGGTTGAAATATACAATGAACAAGTGCGTGACTTGCTCAGCAATGACATTTCTCAAAAGAGATATCCTTTTAAATATATTTTTTTACCTGATTTCATGTTTAACGCACCAATAAATTTTCCTCATTTTAGCTATGAAATTATAAACTTTGTTCCTATAGAGCGATTTAGAAAATTCTGGTTGTTAATTCATATATTTTTGTGTGTTTATATGTGGTGCTTTCTTAATTCACAATTTCCTTTGACTCGCACACTTGGGATTATGAATAGTGTCCAACCAAATGGGTTGGCAGTGCCTGATGCTAGCATGCACCACGTTAAATCAACTTCTGATGTGTTAGAGCTGATGAATATTGGATTGATGAATAGGGCTGTAGGTGCTACAGCCTTAAATGAAAGAAGCAGTCGTTCCCACAGGTTGACGCTGGTTTTATGTCACTTTCCAACTCGACATTGTTTTGGATTTTCTATTTTTGATTGAATCTGTAATTTAAACAGCATCCTCACTGTTCATGTCCGGGGGACGGATTTGGAAACGAAATCTGTTTTGCGTGGTTGTTTGCACTTAGTTGATCTTGCTGGCAGCGAAAGAGTGGACCGTTCTGAAGCTACCGGTGAGAGATTGAGAGAAGCACAACATATCAATAAATCTTTGTCGGCTCTGGGAGACGTTATTTTTGCTCTGGCACAAAAAAGCCATCATGTTCCATATAGAAATAGTAAACTGACTCAAGTTCTTCAAAGCTCCCTAGGTATATATTTAAATTTCGAGTATTTAACGTCAATAAGCTGTTTTTTTTAATGTTTAGGAATTCTTATGTGTTCTCTTCTATGTTACTGGTAGCTCTTTCCTGTTTTGTGTCCCTACATATCTCATGCAACCTTGCTTCAAATATTTGGCTTTTTTGCAGGTGGACAGGCCAAGGCACTTATGTTTGTGCAACTCAATCCTGATGTAGAATCTTACTCAGAGACTATAAGTACCTTGAAGTTTGCTGAGAGGGTTTCTGGTGTTGAGTTGGGTGCAGCACGCAGTAACAAGGAGTGTAGGGGTATCAGAGAACTTATGGAACAGGTCTTAGTCATGTGCTTTAAATACATACCTAGCATTTTAAATCTTAAATTATCAGGTTCATCCAAAGATCAAATGTTCCATGAACAGGCACTATCGAATTGTGTTGTGACTGTCATCTCTGAGTCTCTGAGGCTCCCAGATTGCTTATTTACCGTTGTATCTTTGAATTCATGTTCTTTATCAGTTCTTTACTCTTTTTCTTTCCTTTTCTTTTCTTTGTTCTCACTTCTTGTCTAGATTCTAATTGCCACATCATGTTTTGATTCCAATTGTTTCACTTGATTTTTTTCGTGTATCATCCTGTTTAACATCAAAGCATCGTTAGTGTGCGTTTCAAATAAAATCATTAAACCATGATTTGCCTCATTTTAGTTTTTCAATCTCTGATATATTTTAGCACTTGTTGGGAGGTATGCATCACTCTTTAATTGGCTTTATTTCATTTTGTTTATCACATTTTTGCTTGCTTTCCTTTTGTTGATACTAAACCTCTATTACCTCAGGTAGCTGAATACATGCATTTTTACGCTTTAAATAAAACAGAAAGAGCTAACAAGCTAATTATTGTGTATTTATCTTGCAGATTGCTTCTCTAAAGGATGATGTTGTGAAAAAGGATGAGGAAATAGGACGTCTACGGTTGTTTAGAAATTCTGGAAACTGTGAAAGACGCGGTATAAGTTCTCCAAGGTACGGATCTACCTCTCCAAGAAGACATTCTTTAGGGGCACCACGGTCCAGCCAAAGACTTTCGGTTGGAAAAGGCACTAGTGAGAAAGGTGCTTCTGATTTGGACAACAATTCTGAGTATAGTGATAAGCACTCTGAAGCTGGTTCTCAGCAGTCAATAGATGATTTCAGGCACCACAAAGAATTCTTTCGACAATCAAGACTCGTTGTAGGTTCTGGTGAAAATTTCCAGGAAGATATTGGCTTGAAGCTTGATTTAGCAGATGGAGTCAATAATCTTGATGGGGATATAGAACTCTTGGGATTTGGAGATGCAGATTCGGAAGAAAGACTTAGTGATATATCTGATAGTGTTCTCTCTATGGCTACAGAAACTGATGGTTCTATAGGTAGTATCGTAGAGTACACCCTTTTCCCAGAAACTGTCAAATCGACAGCAGAAACAACTGAAAAGTAAGCATTTCTTATATCCTGGTACTTTCGAATGCTAGCGAAAAGTTCAGACGCAAAATAGTTTCTTGGCAACAACAGTCTCATTTTTAATCATATACGCTCTTCAGAGCTTCATATTCTACGATAAGAATTTAAAGCATACTCTGTAGCTGATATTTGCCTACATTAATTTCGCATTTCCCGCATATAGTTGAACTTGGATTCCATTTTGTTTCATGCAGGCCCAAGTTTCCTTCCAAACTTCCTAGACCACCTCAAAAACAAACGCAAGCAGGATCTTCTCGAACGTCCACAAGCAAAAGCTCCTCCAAACTTCCAAGTATGTCACCTTTTTCTTCTTGTGTGTTATGTAGTCTTGTAGGTGCGGGTGGGAGTGTTCCATATTGAACCAAAATCAACAGTCTCAGTCTATAATTCACCTTTGGATCATCTTGAACTTGACCATTGGAGCGACAAAAGGGGAAGTTGCAGGACCAATGATTTCGATTCAATGTCAAATGTTCATAGTGGGAACGTAGAGCAATTCATACTTTTCTTTGGTTCAAGACTAATACCTCTTAACGATTAATAAAACCTTCTCTGTTTTTGTGCTCCGCAGGTTCTAAAAGACCCACAACTAGCAGCTCATATGCACAAAAAACTTCCAAGCGATGAGTGTAATTCATTGGTTCCTAGCATGACGAAAGCGAACACTAAATGATGTCTCTTGGGCATGATAATGTTGTATAAAAAAGGCTATACAATCCTTCCTTTGTATACCTAATTAGTTCAAAGCGGATTATATGAAAAATATGTGTCTTTATCTGTTAATGTAGATTATTAGGTTATGTGAAGGTTGTAATATAGTTTAGAGACTCAAAACTGAGTTTATTGGTATTTTTCTTCTTGAATTTCACCATTCCTGCACTTAATCAGTCTTGGCTTCATTTTGAATGTCGGGGTTTATTTTTCCCATTTAGGACTAATTGATACTAAACCAATTATGTATTTTGTGTTTTTTCCCCACGCTTTTAAATTTAGATTTTAACAATATGCCAAAGTGTAATAGGAGATTGACCATGAATAGGTGATTTTCTTGCAAGGATTCTCTTTCTTTTTTCGTTTTTTTTTTAAAATTCTTTTATATCTATTTTTTTTTTAAATAATAAGATGTAGATGTTGATATTTTCACATCACTTTTTGATGTGTAACCGACGGCCATCTACACCTCCACGAGTACAGCATGTTCAAGCATATTGACAACCACCCCCTAGCGGTATGGTGAAGGTTAATGTGGACACTGTTGTAAGATCATGTTGGCCTTTGTTCATTCTTGGAGTTGTAGGCATGGATACCCAATGGAATCGTTCTTATTGCATTTGGGCATGTATTCTCAGGACAAATTGACCCACATATGGCTGAGACACTTGCTCTTCTGGAAGGATGTTTATTTGCACAAGCTTTTTCTGCTAATGCTTGGAATTTTGACTCTGATGCATAAAATGTGGTCATTGCTTTTAATTCATCCTTATCTAAGTGTCATGTTTCGTGATTCTCTAGAAGATTCCACCAAATCTAGAGGCTTTGGATGTTCCGGAAGCTTACGGAAGCCTGAAGAACACTTTGGTATACCCCGAAAAAGTTCAGAAGCTCGGAGAATACTTTGGAGTAACCCGGAAGATTCTAGACATTTTGTACATTCCTTTATAATGTAGTGAATTCTAGAATGTAACAGAATGGTACAATCTAGAATACTCCATAGCCTAGAACATTCTGGAGAGTTGATCTCCACCATAGAATAGATTAGATCCTAGCCATATCATTTGTAGGGAGAGTTGTATAAATATGCTTGCTCTCTTCATTTGTAATATCCAAGTTTGAATCTAAGTCTTCTACCCAAGTGTCTAGCATTTCTTACCTTAAAGCTTTCTTTCTAAGTTCTTAGCTTCCTTGTGGGTTTAAAGGCTTACTTAGCATCTTCGGAGGCAATGATGTTTATTTGCACAAGTTTTTTCTGCTAATGCTTGGATTTTTGATTCTGATGCATAAAATGTGGTAATTGCTTTTAATTCATCCTTATAAAGGCTCCTGAATCACCAATCATCAGTCGATTTTTCGACATCACAACCCACTTCCTAACACGAATATTAGACAATGCCACGATCAGCTAACTTCCCAGCTCATAGCTTAGCTACACATGCTCTACAACTTGGTTACGATATTGATTTCGTGGATGCCATCCACGGTGTATTTAACTGGCTGTAAATAAGGATATTTCTGCTACTTCTCAATGAATATTATATAGGTTTGCTAAAAAAAATAAAAAAATAATGGCAAAGATGCAAGGGGATTTGGTTTGGTTATGTAAGAATTTCGCTCCATTATTTGGGGAAAAATAAGAATGTAAGATGGGCAAATTTAGAATAAATCCCCAAAGCCAAACTAAATTTGAACATCAGTCCCTATGTAAGAAAACTTTTGGTGTAAGTTCCCAAGCCATAAATTTCATTAGTCCTAATTTCATATTCACCTAAAAATACTAAAATACCCTTGCCTTTTGACACGTGAAGTTGATATGAAACCTATACAGTTTTGGTACTAGTTACATATGAGTTGGTACCAAAATTTCATGTGTAACAAGTACCAAAATTGTATATATTGCATACCAACTGCACGTGTAATAAGTACCGAAAATAGTATACGTTTCATACAAGTTTCATGTGTAACTAATACCAAAATTGTATAGGATTCATAATAATTTCATGTAACTTGTACCAAAATTATATAGATTTCATATTAACCTCACTTGTAATAAGTACCAAAATTGTATAGTTTTCTTACCAATTTCATTTGTAATATGTACCAAAATTGTATAGGATTCATACATATTTTATGTATACTTAGTACCAAAATTGTAAAGGTTTCATATCAATTTCACGTGTAATAAGTACGAATATAGTACATGTTTTATACCAATTTTATGTGTAACTGGTACAAAATTATATATGAATCATACCAATTTTATGTGTAACTAGCACCAAAATTGCATATATTTCATACTAACTTCAAGTGTAATAAGTACCAAAATTGTATTGTTCTCATACCAATTTCATGTGTAATAAGTACTAAAATTGTATAGGAATCATACCTATTTATGTGTACTTAGTACCGAAATTGTATAAGTTTCATACCAATTTTATTTGTAACTAGTACCAAAATTGTATATGTTTCGTACCAATGTTAAGTGTAACTAGTACCTAAATTGTAAAGATTTCATATCAATTTCATGGGTAATAGTACCAAAATTGTATTGGTTTCATACTATTTTCATGTGTAATAAGTACCAAAATTGTATAGGTTTCATATCAATTTCATGTATAATAAGTACCGAAGTTATATAGGTTACTTACCAATTTTATGTATAATTAATAACAAAACTATATAGGTTTCATACCAAGTTCACGTGTAATAAGTACCAAAATTTTATAGGTTTCATATCAATTTTATGTATACATAGTACCGAAGTTGTATAAGTTTCATACCAATTTTATGTATACTTAATACTTAAGTTGTATATGTTTCATACCAACTCCACGTGTAATAAGTACCAAAACAGTATATATTTCATACTAATTTAAAGTGTAACTAGTACAAAATTTGTATAAGTTTTATACCAACTTCATATGTAACTAATAACAAAATTGTATAGGTTGCATACCAACTTCACGTGTCAGAAAACAAGTACCAAAACAATATATATTTCATACTAATTGAAAGTATAACTAGTAACAAAATTGTATAGGTTTTATACCAACTTCATATGCAACTATTACCAAAATTGTGTAGGTTTCATACCAACTTCACGTGTCAGAAAGTAAAGTTATTTTAGTATTTTTAGATGAATAGAGAGTTAGAACTAATGAAATTTATGTCTTGAGGACTGAGACAAAAAGTTAGAACTAAAGAAACTGATGTTTAAATTTAGTTTGGCTTTGGTGATTTATTATGAATTTGCCCATGTAAGATCATATTAATCTATATTTTTTTTTCAGCTCAAACCAAGCAACTCGATATTTATTCAAATAAAATACAAACTCAAAAAGCACTACTTGATCTAGCTTGACTAGGCTCAACTAAATGAGTACTTACAATACATGACTCATGTTCAGTCATTGAACAGACAGGTAAAAAACGAGAAACGACATTGTGTTGAACTTGGAAGACACCAATGGAACTGAATCTCCCACGTTTCAGGATACACTTTCTTCACTTGAACAAACCATAAAGTACAAAAGGAATATATACCTTAAAAACACGAATACTCGACCAATGATCATGAATGATGAACCTATCGACTAAGAAATATAAACCATATATCTTCTCCTTCGAAAATCATACATCAAAAGCATTTCACGTAGAAAATGTTTCGAACTTTCAATGCAGTTACCTCAGCAGTCAATACCATTCTGCATACTCGTCTTGATCAAGAATACCCGAGTTCAGGGGCGTAGCTAGGATTTTTGGATAGGGGGGGCTGGACATTAAGTGCAATCAAATATTGCTCCAAACATTTATTATAAAATAATCACAATCGAGTATGCATAAACAAAAATAATTACAATATATGCCAAAAGAGATCCAAGTTCAATAAATACTACTTCAATTGCAATCTTCGATTTTTCAAAAGATCAAACATATCAACAATGTAATCTAAATCAATGCCATGAACAATCTCTCTCTCAATGTACAAAACCATTGTGTTGTTTAAATATTCCTGCTCCATTTTGTTGCGAAGTGGAGTTTTAAGAAGCTTCATCCCTGAAAATGATCTCTCTGTTGTTGCGGTAGAAACTGGAAGAGTCAAGATTAAACGAATCAACCTATCAATAACGAAATAGATCCTCGACTTCTTTGTTTCAGCAAGCAATTGACATAATCTAGGAAGAGAATCAATATCCTTAAATCGTGAGTCCTTAAATACATCAAGCTTGTAATGATCCAGTTGACTCTTCAAATGTTTCATGTCATCTTTGGAGAAATCATTGGGATAAAATTTCTCAATTAGAGAATAAATAGCACTTTCAGAGAATGATTTGAAACCATCACTAGGATTTAAGGCATCACACAGGGTAAGAAGCTCCATTGTTTCCTCCGTAAATCTAGTATTCAACTCCATCAGTTGTTTGTCAATCACAACATTGAACATATGAAAATGATAGTATTCCTCCAACGTGAAATTATTTTTCTGCTGACAAGAACGCTTAGTACCTTCACTATAAAGACCAGTCAAATCAGACAATTCAATGTCATGAATATCACAAAAATTATTCACACTCCATAGAAAATCATCCCATTCATCATCTCGCATTTTCTGGAAAAGTAATTTTGTAGTCTTGACTAAACTCATTGCATTCAAAATGTCTTGATCTTTTCTTTGCAATGCTTGGCATAAGACATCAGATGTTTCCAAGACTCTATGCATCAACAACAAGATAAATACAAAGTCAAATGTCATCATCCCCTTAAGCAAACCTTTAGCCTCCGCACGTATACTTAAGTTCGATTTCCCCCCCATGAGATCTTCAAGAAGTGCACAAATTGAGCCAAACAATTCAATAACTCGACTAACAGAAGCATAATGTGAACTCCAACGAGTAGATACAGGTCGTTGCAAAGTACTAGCTTGATTAACCCCACTACCAGTCCCAAGTTCTCCTGATGCTATCAAATCAGTAATCTCATCTTCTCGAATTGATTTTAGTTGAGAATGTCGCTTTGAAGAAGCACCCACAAAATTGACAATGGAACTCAATTTAGAAAAAAATAGCCATACATCTGATACCTCTTTAGCTGCTGCAACTAAGGTAAGTTGTAGTCGATGAGCAAAACAATGAACATAATACGCAAATGGACAATCTTTGAGGAATAATGCTTGTAATCCATTCCATTCACCTCGCATATTGCTAGCACCATCGTATCCTTGGCCTCGCATATTTTCAATTAAAAGCTTATGTTGTGCTAATATGCTACATATGTATGTTTTCAATGTCAAGGAACTCGTGTCATCAACACAAACAACTTCAAAAAATCGCTCCTTAACAAACCCATTGCAATCTACATATCGCAAAACAATAGCCATTTGTGATTTATGAGATTCATCAACTGCCTCATCAACAAGAATACAAAATTTGGCATCCCCAACTTCATCACGAATTTTACTTCGCACAATATCGGCAATAATTTTTAGTATCTCCTGCTGAATTGATGGTGATGTATACTTGGCATTTTTAGCTGCATTGTCTAAGATAACATCACCAGTTTCTTTGCACAATTCCCCTTGAAATTTGATCAATTCCAAAAAATTCCCACGATTATGAGAATCTATCGACTCATCATGTCCTCTAAATGCACAACCCTGCAATGCTAGCCACATCACAGCTCTAATCGATGTCTTTAGAACCAATCTGTTTTGCTTCACAACATTTTCTGATTGTTTGTTCATCATTCTATCAATATGTTGAGATACATTTTTCAATCCCTCCCATTTTTGCATAGCACTACTATGTGATGAGTTGCAATCCCCTTCATGCCTTTTCAATGGACAAGTTTTACAATTAACTCTTTTCCAATTCTTGAATCCTTCAACTATAAATGTCCTATGAAGTGATGAAGGAGTATCAAAAAGATAACACGGAAAGCAAAATGCGCTTTCCTTTATTTTAGAGAACTCGAGCCATGGAAACTTTATAAACCAAGAAGATTGAAAACTACGCTTTTGTTGCTTAAAATCAACAAGTGGATATTCATATATGGGTTGATATGGTCCCATCCCAACATATTCTCTCCTAACATCATCTTGTTTGTCACATGGATATTGCAAAATTCCAATTCGTTTACCAGGATCTCGCTCATAATATGGATTATTGCCTTCTAATGGATTGAGAGAAACTTCATTGTCAAGTTTGAGTTTTTTGGTTTCCACTATAGATCTTGAACTTGACGAAGGGGGGTCGTTTAGAGCTCTTGAATTTTTGGATAATTGCTCACTATTTTTCTGGATGAAATAATCGCTTATACTCCTTTTTGACATTTTAATTCACCTATAAATAAATATTTCCAACCCATCATGTTAATTCAAAATTAAAATATTGATATTTTAATAACAATAATCATAATCATGAAATAACAATTTCACAAACTAATCTCATTATTAATAATACCTAATTTGGTGTAACTACAAAGTACTGTATCATTTTTAATAAAAAAATCCACTAACTATTATTTCACTTCTCCAAACAAAACAAAAGCACATGAACAAATTAAGTATATTTAAACAAAAACAATTCATCCAAAAGTATAAAACAATAAATAAAAAAAGCACTATAAATTATATGAATAGTACTAACCTGAATCAAAATTAGAGAAATTGGTTTGTTCAAATTCAAAGTAAATTAAGTATATTTAAACAAAAAAAATTCATCCAAAAGTATAAAACAATAAATAAAAAAAGCACTATGAATTATATGAATAGTACTAACCTGAATCAAAATTAGAGAATTTGGTTTGTTCAAATTCAAAGTTCTCGGTTTGGCTAGTCAAGCATGTTATAAGAAATTCAAAGTTATTGGGGGTTTGTATTAGGTTTAAAGAAATTAAAATGATAATGGGCTGATTTTAAAAAAATGATAGGAAATTGGGTTGTTTAAAAATTTAAATGGACATTGGGCTTAAAATAAAATTGGTATATACCCTATAAGAGAAGGGGCTGGGCTGGGCTGGGCTGAAGCCCAGCCTAGCCCCTTCTTTAGGCCCGCCTCTGCCCGAGTTGCCTCGAAGCACATCTCCAAGGATGCGCGATATACTTTATTCTATGCTATCCCATGGGGTAGCGCCCATGGGGTACATCCAACCATTCATTAAGAATATTCTCACTTAACATCATTGAGAATATTCTCAATGAATGGTTGGATATACCTCATAACAAATACTAAGCAGTCTCAATGTTAAATTATTTTGCAGGTGTCCTATGTGTAGGTGGATATTGATTTTCTAAATTTGTTGACTAAAGATGGTACTAATTAATTCTTTAATTTTTAAATTTAATAGATTTTCTACTTAGTTCAATTTTATATTTTATATACGCGCAACGTATGTGCCAAAATTGCTTATATATATACTAGTTATTTTTGGGCACCGCACATTACCAGCATATTGGTCATTTTTTTCCTGATTTGATCGAAAAAAATAACAATTCAAATGACCGATTTTAACAAATGTTTTTTTAAAAAACGACTATGCTATAATAATTGAATGAGAAAAAATAACCATATGACTACTCTATCTTTTTTTAAAAAAAATAATGTTCATCTTATTATATAAACTGAAAAAATAACATTTGAAGTTGCGTACATAAATCGATTAAGATATATTTTTTCCTAATCGGTTCAGGCCAAACACAAGCATCCACAGTAGTTAAAAACAAAAAAGAATTTTATTAAAAAAAAAATTGAAAAAATAAAATTAAAAAAAAAAAAACAAAATTGAAAAACAAAAAAAAAATTGTGCGGTGCCAGGTACCAGCATGTTGATCAATTTTTTCCTGATTTGATCAAAAATATAACAATTCAAATGACTGATTTTAACAAATTTTTTTTTAAAAACGACTATGCTATAATAATTGAATGGGAAAAAAATAACCAAATGACCACTCTATCTTTTTTTTAAAAAAATAATGTTCATCTTATTATATAAACTGAAAAAATAACATTTGAAGTTGCGTACATAAATTGATTAAGATATATTTTTTCCTAATTTATAAACTGAAAAAATAGCATTTGAAGTTGCGTATATAAATCGTTTAAGATATATTTTTTCCTAATCGGTTCAGGCCAAACACAAGCATCAACAATATTTAAAAACCAAAAGAATTTTATTAAAAAAAAATTGAAAAACGAAAATAAAAAAAAAACAAAAACAAAAAATTGGAAAAAAAAGAAAATAATAGTACTTTACTATTCATTACTATTCATTACAATAGTAATGAATAGTAAAGCTTAGCCACTTATTATTATTATTATTATTATATATATATATATTATATAATAATTAATAATTAATTATATTATATTATTATTATTATTATTATTATATAGGTATAATATATATATTTGAATGGGTCATTTCCAATCCATAAAAAATTGTCGGTTTTAATTTATGAACAGGCTGTGTTGCAGAAAATTCGATGGCCAAGAAGAAACCAACCCATACAGCACTCCCCGATGAATAACAGGAAAAGATGAATATTTTACACTTGTGTTACAGCTGTGGTAATGCACTTGCTCATGATATCGAAACAAGGTGTTTCTAGTTAAATGGCAAATGGAACGGTTAAGTTGGTGAACTTCTTGAAAGTATCACGCTCAGTGTTCTGGGAAATTTCCTTCAAACTATTCCAGAATTTTCTCCTCTTACTCAAAGCACATCTACTTTTTTCTGTGTCAGCTGCAGTTGAACTATTTATGGTTCAGCTACTTTTTTGGCACTTGCCTATTCCTTTTCCTCCTCTTTGCATCAAGTAAAGAAAGACCTGTCGTTGGCAGCGGAAAAAGGGGATGATCGGTTCAAGATTCTGTCCATCTGTAATTGGAAAAGCAACAGCAGCCAAGATGTTAGCCACATCACAGTTGGTGTACCTTTTGACTAGCTAGTAGATGTCTCTACAACGTGACTGGCGGAATCTAATATTGAAGGTCGTTTTACCTTTTGAGGACTTGTCTCTTTTATATAGTCCTTCGGTGTTCCTCTCATTATATTTCGATGACAACAGAAATGGCAATTGCAAACCACATTATTCTGAGTGGTAATATTAGATTTGTTACGTCTACTATGCTTATTCAGATTGTTTCTCAATCCTCACAGTACAATTGTGACCAGGTTGAAGAATGGATTCGCATCTGTTGAACAGAAACCCATAGTAAGAGCCGGAGAATATTGCCCTCAAGTCTCAACCATTAAAACTTAAGAGAGGAGTATATAATCTACGGTATTAAACCATTGAACAGTCCAAACATGTCTTCATCAAAACCTGACTAGTAAAAGGACAAACGAGAGATTAAGAGCGACTGCTAGAGTTTATGTCTATAGATACTTAACATTGGCTGGTCATTAAAAATTGCAGCAAGGAAGTCTCTCCAAAGAGCGGATCAAAAGAATCAAACAATAAAAATTGCAGTCTTGAAACAAAGAATAATCCCTCATTTGTACTAGTATTCGATACAAGAAACAAATATGCAGCTTTCACTAAACAAGATGGCCTGCCACGTATTGTTTGATTAAAAAGGATGGTAAGCAGCAAGAGAAAAAACAACAAAAAGGAGAAACAGAGGAGAAAAAGAAGAAAAAGATAAGGACCGCATCAGAAGGGTGATAAAGTAACCTCTCGTTCAATTGTAACACAGATGCTTGATCAAAACTCATATGCAGTAACACATTTTCAGACATAAAGATGGCAAAATAGCAAATGTCCCCGAGAACGATGATTTGTCCCCTAGTGGAATTGTCATCCAATAACATTGAAGCACGACCCCATTTATTTTAACATGGAGAAGGCTCAAGCAGAAAGGATGTTTAATAATATTTCTCTGTCCGCACACATAAAATCTTGGAAACTATGACCAGAAAGATTCCAAGAAGAACTAAAAAAATCAAAATCCATGTCTGACATATTAACAATTAATAAAAGGAAAAAGATCACATAAAATTGGGAATTAGCATCAACACGACTTATTTCCTCATAAAGGAAGATTCAGCTACAAAAAAAAAGACTAGACCATCCTCAAGGATAAACTGTATTCAAAACTAGCAATATGGCAAAATAACAAATGTCCCCGAGAACAATGATTTGTCCAGTGGTGGAATTGTCATCCAATAACATTGAAGCACAACCCCATTTATTTAAACATGGAGAAGGCTCAAGCAGAAAGGATGTTTAATAATATTTCTCTGTCCGCACACATAAAATCTTGGAAACTATGACCAGAAAGATTCCAAGAAGAACTATGTGCAATGATAATGCTCAAAAAATCAAAATCCATGTCTGACATATTAAGAATTAATTAATAAAAGGAAAAAGATCACATAAAATTGGGAATTAGTATCAACACGACTTATTTCCTCATAAAGGAAGATTCAGCTACAAAAAGAAAACTAAGACTAGAGTCACTAGACCATCCTCAAGGATAAGCTGTATCCAAAACTAGCAAGATGGCAAAATAACAAATGTCACCGAGAAGATTGTCCAGTGGTGGAATTGTCATCCAATAACATTGAAGCACAACACCATTTATTTTAATATGGAGAAGGCTCAAGCAGATGGATGTTCAATAATTTTTCTATCCGCACACATAAAATCTTGAAACTATGACCAGAAAGATTCCAAGAAGAACTATGTGCAATAATAATGCACATAAAATCAAAATCCATGTCTGACATCGATAATTAATAAAAAGAAAAAGATCAAAGAAAAAGATCACAGATTGGGAGATGGTATCAACACGACTTATTTCCTTATAAAGGCAGATTCAACTACAAACAGAAAACAAAAACTAGACCATCCTCAAGGATAAACTGTATACAAAACTAGCAAGTTTCGATCCGTCACCGACAAGTTAAAATCTGACAAAATGTGTAGAAAATCAACATCCAGCGCATATGATACATATAAACCAGAATGATTAATCAAAATGAAGATTATAAGAGACTTAAATCTCATAGATACATGAAAAAGTAAAATCCAGGACCTGCGAGATCAACACAAAAGAATGAGAGGCATACATAGCCTTCAATTCCACACAGTAAGCACGAAACTTTTTTGCACACTACAGAAGCATGTACGTGTACACAGTTTTTCTTAGCATAAATCAAGAGCAACTCAAAAGAAAGTAATATCAAACCTTTCGAAAATAAACAACCTCGGGTCAGAGCGAATACCCACTGCCTCAGTGGACGCAGCCAAGGCGTTGTCCGAAGAAAGCACCAAGTGACGGAATACAAACTTAGGTAGCAGCCCACAACGCAAGGTTTCGTAGATGGTCGATTCTGCACATAGTTTTGGCATTAACATTCCCCCTGTTTCTTACCATTCGCTTCTTCTTGAAGTGTCATGGAAGCGCGTGGCCCAGGCCCTGAAGCTGCGTTCTTCTCTTTCTCGCTAGCTCCTATTCGTCCCATATGGATAAACTTTTTGAAATCCTATCAGTTATTCTCTCAGAAATTTTGTCAAACACTTTCTGATATTGCAATGCGTGTACTGATTACTGAAGCCGGACTGATAGCTCTCTCCGCCGCATCAACGAGCTGGAGGAGTCTGTAAATATGTAGCAGACTAGGTCATTTTCAACATCTACCTATTGGCTATTGGTCCCTTACAGAAATCAATTGGTGTGTGTTGGGCTAAATACGTCAATTGAGTTGGGCTACAAATTTTGAGCTACAGGGCCCAAAAACAGTCATTTGCTAACTAAATCTCGATTTTCGTTTTAAAAATTATCAATTTTTATTTTTCTTATAAAAAATTTGTAGTTTGACACGGACACTGATACGGTGACACTGACATTACACGAACACGAACACGACGATAAGGATTTTCAAAATTTTCAGGATACAACATCGCCTATATATATATGTGTGTGTGTGTGATATATTACAAATACTAGAAATTCACATTTTTTAAATTCTAAAACCATGTAAAATTAACAAAAATATTCTTACATAATTCAAGAAGCATATAAATAAATGCATGTCACTGGAATTATCAAAATATTACTCATACTAACACCAAATACATATTACTTTAATTAATATAAAGTTTAACATAGGATTTCTAAAGTGGGATTAGAATGTCATAGATATAGTGGGATAATTTTTTTTTATACAACAAAGCAAACATAGGATAAATAAATTGTCTCAAGATTAATAAACCTATCATCTAATCCAAACACACCCTATGTGTCTAAGGTGGTTATTGTAAATCTGACACAGGACGATAAACTTCCTTGCCTTCCCGGTGATTATCCTACTCTCAACGACTGGGAGAATCATTTGACAACAATATTTCCTGAGGTTTACATTATTGGTTAAGAGTCACCAAATGCTATGCCAATCATCTTGATCTTGTTGATGAGTGGCCTTTGTATCATGCTTCAGGTCAGGCTTAAAAGATACTTGGAAATGAGAGGTGCTGATGGAGGGCCTTGGAGGAGGCTATGTGCTCTACCTGCTCTCTGGGTATGTTGCACGAATTTATTTTCTTGCTGGAGAAGTTTTATAACTTTTTTCATTTATAAAATCACACGTTTGGATGGATTTTATGTGCTCTTGTGAGTTATTAATTTCAGGTAGGTCTCCTGTATGATTAGGTCTCTCTACAAAATGTCCTGGACATGATAGCTGACTGGACTCCAGAAGAAAGACAGATGCTGAGGAATAAGGTAAATGTCGGCTAAACATTACTTATGATTTAAATTAGTTTCTATATACAAAAAAACTTTATAATTCTAGAATGCGTATATGATATTTTTGTTTTATTTGTCTTTTTAGACTTCACCATAAACATGATTGAGGCATGACCCTTTCACTTCATCTGCTCCCTTTGTGGCTAGACTACAGGGATGTCGTCTAAAGAATGTATCAGAAGGGTTGCCTGTTTTATCTTTGCTTGAGATGTGATAGGACAAGGTAGCCTGTTATCTAGCACCTGCAATCTCGATACGTGTTCGAACTTCGACTCACCTGGAGGGGATTTGAGGAACACATTTCCTGCCACTTCACAAGCGAGGAGCCGAGGAGTGAACTAAAACCCAACTTAATGACCATCGATACCTTTTGACCATGATCTGCATGTGCATCCTATTTAGAAGCTTCAACTCACTCACGTTGTTTAAGAAAAAGGAAAACTTTTTTGCTTGGAATTTTTTTTACTTCCAATGTACCTATATAACAGATCGGGTTTATAATAATAATTTTGTGTGACTGAGTTTGATCCAACAAACCCAAAAATAAGATTTGTGACAAATTAATACAATTGTGGAAAAAGAACCATGGATCACTTCTGAGACGAAGAAGCCTTGTCGCTTACCTTTCTCTACTGCTGGCTTTTGCTGATGTTTGAAATGAAGTATTTTTCTTTGATTTCGAAATCCTTGTTTTGAATCCATGATTGTATTGCCACTCTTAGTGTTTGCTCTTTTTTCTATAACAACCTGTTGAGATTCAGGCAGACCCAAATCTATGGATGCATAATGGAGCAAAATACAGAAACGGGGTCAACCTTGGCCTATAGAAGCAAAAGCTACTAGAGACCAAAAAACAGGAGTCAAAGGGGAAACTAGAAGGTAAAACCCCATCCAAGCTGTCGTCCCGACAAGATTGGGTGGGTCTTTGGCCATATAGAGCCTGGTAGCATGACATAGGGTGGGTCTTTGACTATATCTAGTCTGGTTAGGCATAACATGACTAGTGCCGCATCGAAGCCGACCAAAAGAGATGGGAGGGTATATGTTACGAGTGCAGGATCGAGTTATGGGACGATCGTGGAGATCCGTAAGTTCTTGTGGTTTATTTGAATTTTTCTTTGGCTTACCTATGATTGAAGTTTGATGTATGAAGGTGAGGGTGGTGATGCAATCTGATTGCTAATGAATAGTACTATTCACGGGTACTGTTCACGTCGGCGACACTGTTCACCGCGGCAGTACTGTTCACGGCGGCGACACTGTTCACGACGGTACTGTTCACGGCGGGGGTTCTGATTGATAATGAATAGTTTGAGGTTTAAGAGTCCAAAGACTTGTAACTAGGTTAAGGGAAAACTTGCTCTTCTTATTAATAAAGAGTCCTATTTATACAACCAAAAAATCCTATTTCTGAAAAATAAATCACCCACTAGCTTATCTCTATCTTAAGGAAGAGATAAGCTTCCTAGATATCCAAAAAACCAATCTGAATAAAACCAATCCTAATAACAATCTTAAAAACAAATCCTAGTAATCAAAAACTAGTAAAGATAAAAGTTTGAGATCTCAGCCACGATCTTCTCCCTTGTTGCGATAATTCCCATGTGTGAAACGTTTGTAGATCTTATCATTGTTACTCTTGATCTCGGATGGTATAACATTGCCCGCCCCTTGAGACACGTGTTTGTCCTCAAACACGAAGGAGGGAAATTTTGAAGCAATGGAAGCAGCCAGTTCCCAAGAAGCTTCAGCAGGTGAGAGCCCTGTCCAATGCACTAAAACCTCGGTTTGCCCCTGACGTTGTCGGGTGTCCAGCACCGCTTGTGGAACTGGGCAGAATTCTGTATAGTTAATTGGAGGAAGTGAAGGGCTGCTTGGGCATTCCCCAGTGAATTTCTTCAGCACAGAAACGTGAAAAACCGGGTGTAATCTTGCTGAAGATGTCATATCCAACTTGTAGGCTGTGGAGCCGATGCATTCCAAAACTTTGAAAGGTCCAAAGTAGCGGGGTGCCAATTTCTTATTCCGGCGTGTAGCTAAACTGACCTGGCGATAGGGTTGTAGACGTAGTAGCACCAAATCCCCTACCACGAAATTTAACTCCCGATGAGAAGCATCATAGCGCTGCTTCATTGTGTTTTGTGCAGTTGTGAGTCTGGTTCGAAGTTCAGTCAGCATCTTGTCACGATCCTGGAGTTCCAAATCAACCGCTCCCAGTTTAGATAAACCAGGGCAATAAGCAATTAAGCGTGGGGGTTGTCTGCCGTAGACTACTTCAAAAGGTGTTGCACGTAAGGTAGAATGAAAGCTTGTGTTGTAGCAGTATTCAGCCCAAGCTAACCAGTG
Organism: Haberlea rhodopensis; assembly: GCA_907163345.1. Taxonomy (NCBI): domain Eukaryota; kingdom Viridiplantae; phylum Streptophyta; class Magnoliopsida; order Lamiales; family Gesneriaceae; genus Haberlea; species Haberlea rhodopensis. The sequence continues at coordinate 92,825 of CAJQUN010000905.1, forward strand.
CATCCATCGTTTAGGGTGTTCGCTAGTGAAACACCGTAAATACATTTGAATGACTTTGTTCACCGCCTCTGTCTGGCCATCTGACTGTGGATGATAGGCAGAACTAAAACAAAGTTTTGTGCCATATAAAAGGAATAGCTCCTTCCAAAAAGAACTAGTGAAAGTAGCATCCCTATCGCTAACGATTGATTCTGGTAGACCATGCAGCTTTACTACGTGCTCAAAGAAAGTTCGTGCGACCGAGACAGCTGTATAAGGATGAGACATGGCCACGAAGTGTGCATATTTGGAGAAACGGTCCACCACGACAAAGAGGACCGATTTACCCTGTGAAGACGGTAGTCCATCGATGACATCCATAGAAATATCAGCCCAAATTGTTGTGGTATTGGCAGGGGTTGTAGAAGCCCCGCTGGTCGCAATGTGTCTATTTTGTGGCGCTGGCAAGTAATGCACGCCGAGACATATGACTGAATATCATGTCGCATCCGCGGCCAATAGAAGTCCCTTGTAATGCGATAAAGTGTTTTTTGATAGCCCTCGTGGTGCGAATTGTGTAATGATTGAATAATAGTGGAGATAAGGGTAGACTCAGCGGCAAGATATATACGTTTTTTATAGAATAGAACCTCGTTCGTCACCGACCAAGGACTGGAAACATCGTTGATTGGTATGTCACGAATTAATTGTTGAATTTGGGGTGATGACATGTGTTCTTTTCGAATGGTTTGAATGATGTCCCATGTAGGTGAAGATAGTGCATGTATGATCGGTAAGTCCTCCTGCTGTCTAGACAATGCATCGGCTACAATGTTTGATTTTCCAGGCCTATACTCCACCCGAAAGTCATAACCCAAAAGCTTACTTATCCAACGTTGTTGTGGTGATGTGGAAATGCGTTGGTCCAGGAGGAATTTCAAGCTGTAATGATCCGTTCGGACGACAAAAGAGTGACCCCAGAAATACGGATGCCAATGGCGGATAGCCTTGGCGAGCCCAATTAATTCTTTTTCATATGCTGGTAGAGTCCGGTGTCGCTGTGCAAGTGCCTGACTGTAAAATGCAATAGGGCGGTCATTTTGTTGTAGTACCGCGCCAATACCCGAATCCGAAGCGTCGCACTCGATGATAAAAAGAGTGGAAAAATCAGGTAGAGCTAAAACCGGAGTAGACGTAAGAGCATGTTTGAGGGACTCAAAGGCATTGGTTACCTCAGGGGACCACGAGAAGGCATTCTTCCGAAGCATTGATGTGAGAGGGGCTGCCATGGTCCCGTAATTTCGTACGAACTTGCGATAATATCCTGTTAACCCTAGGAATCCCCGCAAAGCCCGAGGGGTCATAGGTTGCGGCCACTGTGTAATGGCATTGATTTTTGCATCATCAACTGAGACACCGTTGCTAGATACTGTATGTCCCAAATAGGCTACCTTCGTTTGACCAAACGAGCACTTTGATCGCTTAAGAAAAAGTCGTTGTTGTGCGAGGACTTTAAACACCAAGGAGAGGTGTAGTAAGTGAGCATCCCAAGTACGACTGAAAATCAGAATATCATCGAAGAAAACAAGCACAAACTTGCGTAAATAGTCCTCGAAGATTGTGTTCATTAGTGCCTGGAATGTGGATTGAGCATTTGTCAATCCGAATGGCATAACAAGAAATTCGAAATGCCCGTGGTGTGTACGGAATGCCGTAAATGGTATGCTAACTGCATCCATAAGAATCTGATGGTATCCGGCTCGTAAATCTAACTTCGAGAAATAATGTGCCCCATGTAATTCATCAAGAAGTTCGTCAATGACTGGGATTGGAAACTTGTCCTTGATTGTTTTTGCGTTCAATGATCTGTAATCGACACAAAAACGCCAAGAATTGACCGCTTTCTTGACAAGCAATACTGGCGACGAAAAGGGAGAGTTACTATGGCGAATAATTCCTTGGGTCAACATTGAAGCACACTGGCTTTCTATTTCATCTTTTTGGGCATGTGGGTACCGATAAGGCCGTACCACGATGTGGTCTGTTCCCTGCTCGAGAATGATCCGGTGACTGAGGGATCGTACTGGAGGAAGCCCTTGTGGCTCGGAAAATAAATTCGAGAATTCCCCAAGAAGACGCTGTAGACGGCACTGCTCAGTGTTGTTGAGAAGAGATGTGGCGCAGCTTTGCATAGGCGTCAATGGGGACTGTAGTCCTAATAGCGTAATTGGGTGACCAGCACGTTGGAATTTCATTTGCATGAGGGTAAAATCCCATTGAATTTGACCCAGGGTGCGTAGCCAATTGACACCGAGGACCGCTCCAAATTCTCCAAGTTTAATCAAAAAAAATTCGACCGAGAATTTCTCACCCCCAAGAATTAGAGATGTATTCTTGCAAACTCCGGAGCTTTCCAGTGGGTGGCCATTTGCGACCAGTACGTGGAGGCCCGGGCTTGGAAGGCAAGGAAGAGCCATTGCTGTTGCCAAGGAAGCATCAAGGAAGCAGTGTGTGCTACCAGAATCAATGAGGACCCGAATAGAGGTGTTATTTACCTTACCCAGAACTTGCATGGTTTGTGTGCGTTTGGAACCAGTGGGAGCATGCACAGAAACTTCAACATCATCCTCTGCTGTGCATTCTAGATCGTGGTCTGCTGGTGGTTCATCAATACCCTCGAGCAAAAATAATTTCTTGCATTGATGACGTGGAGTGTATTCCTCGTCACAATTGAAACACAAACCCCGACGTCGTCGTTCCTCCATTTCAGGTTTAGTTAATCGACGGATGAAAGGTGTTCGTGGGGACGGACGCTGACTAGTACGCTGGGGTGTCTCCGTACGTCGTGGCCCTTGTAGTCCTTCATATAGACGTGCAAGGCTCATTGCTCCGGTAAGTGTAGATGGTTGGTGGATGGAGACTCCGATTGCAATAGTGTCTTTTAGGCCACTTAAGAATAACTGGACTTCCTGAATACGTGTTAACGGTCCTGTACGCGCTGCCAATTGCTCAAAGTGGCGCTGGTAGTCGTCGACGTTTCCGGTTTGGCGTAGTTTGGCTAATTCGCCCAAGTGATTGTAACTAAGTGCAGGGCCAAAACGTAAGTGGCAATGATGTTTGAATCCCTCCCATGTAATGTCTGGCATATCATGCTCTAATTTAAGGAACCACAACTGAGCATCTCCATCAAGATGAAACGATGCTAGTTCGATGAAATCCGATTCAGGTGTGCGTTGGTGGCGAAAAAAATGTTCACAGTGCGTCAACCAACCGATAGGATCGGATTGTTCATCAAACCTTGGGAAGTCTAATCGAAAGAATCTGGGAGCGAAAGAATTTGTTTCCCCGCCATTATCATTGGTTCGTTGCTCGCGATTGCGCGAACTTGATGCTTCCGGAATGTCACGGTTGTTGTTGGCAGCGCTGGTGAGCCCCGTCGAAACTTGCAACGACAGTTCATCAAGGCGTGATAAGATCATGTCTTTATCGATTTTATAGTTGGCAAGGAACTCTGAAAGTTGTCGCTGGAGGGCTTGGTTATCTGCCATAACTCCTGGCTCTGATACCAATTTGTTACGAGTGCAGGATCGAGTTATGGGACGATCGTGGAGATTCGTAAGTTCTTGTGGTTTATTTGAATTTTTCTTTGGTTTACCTATGATTGAAGTTTGATGTATGAAGGTGAGGGTGGTGATGCAATCTGATTGCTAATGAATAGTACTATTCACAGGTACTGTTCACGTCGGCGACACTGTTCACCGCGGCAGTACTGTTAACGGCGGCGACACTGTTCACGGCGGTACTGTTCACGGCGGGGGTTCTGATTAATAATGAATAGTTTGAGGTTTAAGAGTCCAAAGACTTGTAACTAGGTTAAGGGAAAACTTGCTCTTCTTATTAATAAAGAGTCATATTTATACAACCAAAAAATCCTAAGATAGAGATAAGCTTCCTAGATATCCAAAAAACCAATCTGAATAAAACCAATCCTAATAACAATCTTAAAAACAAATCCTAGTAATCAAAAACTAGTAAAGATAAAAGTTTGAGATCTCAGCCACGATCTTCTCCCTTGTTGCGATATTTCCCATGTGTGAAACGTTTGCAGATCTTATCATTGTTACTCTTGATCTCGGATGGTATAACAGTATAATCATGGGTTGGGAAAACTCCGTCTCCTCATAGGAAGAGCGGTTTCGGGATGGACTGCTGAAACATGTTTCCCAAGAGTGAAGTTGGCAAAGGTTTCCAAATAGTTCCAAACAGTTGCTTCTTTAATGTCATTATTTTAGTAGCCTGCATTGTCTATAGAGGTAGTGACAACCTGATAATTACAAGATATTGAGCTAGTTAAATCTCTATTTCTGAACATTTCTTCTTATAGGATGGCTTGGAAAGGAGAGGCTTTAAGGGAATCATTTTCCTAAATGAAGTGACTGAAGTGGTTAAAACTGGTAAGCTCGTAATTTCATATTCTACAGATCTTTAGCTTGCATTGCGTACTTCTATTTCTGAGTTGAATATAGGTTATTATCAATAAATTTCCCTCACAAATAGGTTATTTTGCATGAACACAATGGATTCTTTACTGTAACTTTAATTGCAAATGCACATCTAAAAAACACCTCAAGATTGTTTAATCTTATTCCTGAAGAAGAGTTTATCACACTGTATTGGGACAAGAATATATTTTATATTTTCAGCTTTCTATAATGTATGGGTCTCTGTTTTTGAATGATAACCCATTTTCTTTCATGTGAAAACACCCCATGCAGGCGTAACACCAGCTGAAAAGCTCCTGGAATTGTACCATGGGTGTCACGCCCCAAGACCGGGGTCGATAACACCGGCGTTGATCTAAATACAATTCAAAATCAACAAGCCTCGTAATACAGAATTCTACGAAAACAAGTCTATTATTCCAAAAATATAAATAATTGTCTTTACAATCGAATTTAAATTGCATAATCAAACTCTAAAAGTCTTAAAACGGAATAACTTAATGAAATCCTAAATAAACCAAAATTGATGTCTTTAATTCATACAAACGCAGCGGATCACCAACCCCAAAATTGGTGTTCTTCTTCAGCTTGAATTTCTTCCTCGTCTTTATCTGGGAAAGTAGAGTAAGGGGTGAGTGTTTTGGAAAACACTCAGCAAGTGGGGGACAATCGTATGTGACATATCGTATAAATATAATACTTTTTAAGAACCATTTATCAAAAATCAGAACATAACCGATATGAACAGAACAGAAACTTTAACAGAATTTGCTCCTCAGAGCCAGAACAGAACAAAAACTTCATATCAAAATCTCATACCATATACTAAAGTAAGCACAATAAATCATCTAGTTTCCTCATGGTACTGATATCAGTTCTCTAGATATAACCCTCCTAGAGATGAGGTCAGAACATCGGATCACCCACGAATAAAGGGTCTGGACTTCCCAGAACAACGGTTAACCACCGTATCAGGTCAGAAAACGGTTATAATCCCACCGCATCAGGGTCAGAAACAGAATTCGGAATTCCTTACCAATTGGATTTCGATATTTAAAGTGCTTCAGATTTCAAAGACAGAATTTCATAATTTGAAAATAGTTCACATAACGATTGTATTTTAAAACACATACTTATGATTATACAAACGAAAGAATGATTTAACAAAAGCCCACTTACTGATTGAAGACGTGTTTGAACAATCTAGAATGCGAAACGAACGGATTCTTTCTACCCTTGACTTGCTAAACTTCTAACGCGAAAGCTCGAAGTATTCGAAGGTTCTCTTCTCGGCTGGACTCAAAGGCAATAGGATGAAGAATATATTGAGTTCTTGTGGACAGATTGCTTCTCTAGCTTGCTGGAAGCAAGCCAAGGGTTTAGGTGCTGAATTATGGCCAAGATTTACTATGTTATTACTCGAGACTTGCTGGAATTTGGAAGAGATTCGGACAGTACGTAAAGGGCTGAACTTTGGTGGCTTAAATATCGAGTAAAGGACGCAGAAACTACGGCTTGATCTCTCGGTTTTGGTTACTGGAATAATTCGGACAGATTCTGGAAATTTTCGAAGTTATATGCTGTCTGAACTTTTGATTCCGATTGATGGAATTAATCGAAGGAACAGGTTGGAGTTGTTGGCTTAAGAAGTGATAATCTTCGTTCCAAACTCTGACCGAAAGGTGCAGGATTCTCTCGACTTATGTGGGAGAAAAATTCGATGACCAAGTGCTGAAAGGCTTCTGGAAAAGAACTGCAGAAGTTACGTCTATGAGAGGAGGCTTATTCTCGTGACTTTTAAGGCTGAGAAGAATGAATTTGTAATGTAAATAATACACCAAAGGTTGCACTATTTATAGCTAGAGGTTGGTACAAAACTCAAGGAGTTTTAGAGGTGCAAACTATCGAAATTCTGCATAGAATTCTGTGCAGATTGTTGATAGATATTGAGTAGATTCTGGGACGATTTTGTGGCTAGAGGAGAGGTGGAATTCGAAACTAATAAGCTGAAATCCTTGCCATGGCCTATCGAGAATTTGAAGGAGAAATTATGAGGAGTTTTGAGATATTAAACCTTCGAAAATTAAGAGTATATCTTTGCAGATTTGATGTGGTAATGTTCAGATTCTGCTCGATTCAAAGGCTGCAAATCGATGAGTTAATGGAAGAGTTGAGATGGTTAGGGACTCTATGATGCCTTGGTATCTCTTGGCTAGAGTTTTGCAATTTGTAACTTCCTTTAACAAGACTTTTATACCTACTAGAACACTTACTAATTTATCTCCACTTAACTTAGTGTTTTAGTTAAACTATAGTACTAAGAATTTTAAATAACCAAAAGAGTTTAATAAGGATTAGTTACTCAATGACTCTAAAATCCGGGTCTTTACATCCCTCCCTCCTTATTGGAAGTTTCGTCCTCGAAACTTGAGTGAGTTTAACCATAGAAAGGATAAGGGTATTTTTGGCTTACGTGCTAGATCCTCGGAATCCTCTTGGATATAAGTGAATGCGTGACGCCATAATCAACAATACATACGCATGTACTTTGTTTAATAAATGATACCTGCCACGGCTTCGTTCACGTCCTTTGCTTTCTCTTGGATTATGGCATAGACCCGAGCATTTGGTTTGTTCTTCCTTGGCTTGTGTGGAGGGCCACCATTATTTGTACCTGTCCTTTTTACATCGGATTCAGGGCATTCTGCAATCCTATGTCCAACCTTACCACATCGGAAGCACGCTCCATTCTTTCTGTGGCATTCACCAGTATGTGCAAAGGTACATATCGGACATTTTGGAACTATCTGGTTGAATGGGGTGGATATGGGTCCCTCTTGTTGATTATAGGATTGGTTTGGTCGTTTGAAATCCCGACCATTGGCGGCGAATTGAGTAGGGGAAGGTCGCTTGCGCTCGAATTCCTCTTCGCGACGTCTTATATCAGCTTCAGCCCTGATGGCTGCTCCCATTAGATCTCCAAAATTTGCCGTTTCAAAAATTGCGAGGGCGGATTGGATACGACCGTTCAGTCCAATCCTGAAGCGATGTAGTTTCAGAGACTCGTCTGCCATTATGCTTGGTGCATACGTTCCTAGCGAGTTGAACTTCGCGGTATATTCTACCACTGACATATCGGGAGTTTGCGTCAGGTGTTCAAACTCCCTTAGCTTCTGATTTTGCACTGCTGTTGGGAAGAACTGTTTTAAGAACGTACTTCGGAACCGTTGCCATGTGATTGGTCCTGCTTCAGTGGTGACACGTTTTCCCACCATTTTCCAGCTTGATCAACGAGAAACGATGTTGTGACTTCCACCTTAATGTTTTCAGGCACTTCAAGCAGTCTGTGGTGATTTTCCACTTGCTTAAGCCACTTTTGGGCCATCTCTGGGTCTGAGTTGCCATCAAAAGTTGGAACTCTGTTCTTTCGCAGTGATTCATAGTGGTACTTCACTCCCTGCGGATGTGGCGCTGGCTGCGGATGTGGCTGATTAGTAGCAGGGTTAGTCATGCCTTGCAGTGTTGTCGCAACGATGGTGGCTATTGCCATCAAGTCCTCGCGGCTCAATCACACTCTCGGGGCTCGTGGAGGATTTTGATTTTCATTTGTTCTCTCCTCATCATTGTTATGAGGGGCATCGTAGTTGGGATTACGGTTGCTGCGAGTAGGACGTCCGGCCATTTCCTACAATACATATAGATCTAAAATCTTTGCATAGTAGTATAATTGATAATAAAACATATCGAAGGCACGATAAAAGGAAATTAACAATTGTATTAATGAATGGAAATGTTTATAATTAAATCAAATGAGATTACTAAATACCAAAATATCTCTCTTATTTTTATTAATTATTATTATTATTTTTTTTAAAATTGACTGAAAACTTGGATTACCCATGACACGTATTACTTACATCATGAAGGAATTTAATTTTGATGCATCATTGACGGAAGAATTTGATGATTAGGGTTCGACGCTTTAGGTTCTTAATTAGGCGAATTTTGATTCCAAATTCGTAATCGTATGTCGTTCTTGATTCGAAATTGAAAGAGGGGTTTGATTGAGCACTGTATGTAGGTTAGTAATCCAGATTTGATTTGAAAACTATGTTCCAAAGGCTGAAAAAAAATCGGGGATTGAAGATTCGGATTTAGGGTTTCGTAGGGCAAGAAGTCGATAGGGTAATCAGCCGTCTTCTGGAAATTTTCAGTTTCCACGGATAAGGGGCTTTTGATCGTAATGTCCCGTAGGTCAGTATGCCAAAAGGAATTGAAAAATCGAGTTCTGATGGTTACGAAATCGGAGGATTGATTTACAGGATTTTTAGGGTTCTTGGGCTTTAGGTTCGATCGGGCGATTCGTCGTCGTCCAGTAACTGTAAGATTCAATTGATTGAGGGCTTTTACTCCAGGGGTGATTCTCGTCAAGGTAGCATGTCCGATTGGTCAAGATACCCTCGGCGGTGATGAGATCGGAGCAGGGGCAGCGTGAAGGGTTTGGGCGAGTGTTAGTCGAGCGACAGGAGGGAAATCGAACTCCGATGGTTGTGAAATTTGGAGAGTTCGTTCATCCATGGATGGCGATTCTGGTGGTGTGCGGCCGTCAGTTATGGTGGCGGCATGCGGCGGTGGTGGTTGTGGCAGCGGGTGTTCAGGTAAGAATTTTGATTTTTATTTTTTTATTTTTTTTATATCAGTAGCCGATCATGACACCAAGAGAAATTTTCCCAATTGATTTTCTAACCTTCAATTGGTTTGATTTAACCGGGATTTATATTCTGGTATTTTTATCAACCAGAAATCTTTTCCCAGCGGGATTATGGAACCTGGCTCTGATACCACTTAAATGTCACGCCCCAAGACCGGGGTCGATAACAACGGCGTTGATTCTAAATACAATTCAAAATCAACAAGCCTCGTAATACAGAATTCTACGAAAACCAGTCTATTATTCCAAAAATATAAATAATTGTCTTTACAATCGAATTTAAATTGCATAATCAAACTCTAAAAATCTTAAAACGGAATAACTTAATGAAATCCTAAATAAACCAAAATTAATGTCTTTAATTCATACAAACGCAGCGGATCACCAACCCCAAAATTGGTGTTCTTCTTCAGCTTGAATTTCTTCCTCGTCTTTATCTGGGAATGTAGAGTAAGGGGTGAGTGTTTTGGAAAACACTCAGCAAGTGGGGGACAATCGTATGTGACACATCGTATAAATATAATACTTTTCAAGAACCATTTATCAAAAATCAGAACAGAACCGATATGAACAGAACAGAAACTTTAACAGAATTTGCTCCTCAGAGCCAGAACAGAACAAAAACTTCATATCAAAATCTCATACCATATACTAAAGTAAGCACAATAAATCATCTAGTTTCCTCATGGTACTGATATCAGTTCTCTAGATATAACCCTCCTAGAGATGAGGTCAGAACATCGAATCACCCACGAATAAAGGGTCTGGACTTCCCAGAACAACGGTTAACCACCGTATCAGGTCAGAAAACGGTTATAATCCCACCGCATCAGGGTCAGAAACAGAATTCGGAATTCCTTACCAATTGGATTTCGATATTTAAAGTGCTTCAGATTTCAAAGACAGAATTTCATAATTTGAAAATAGTTCACATAACGATTGGATTTTAAAACACATACTTATGATTTAAAAAAACGAAAGAATGATTTAACAAAAGCCCACTTACTGATTGAAGACGTGTTTGAACAATCTAGAATGCGAAACGAACGGATTCTTTCTACCCTTGACTTGCTAAACTTCTAACGCGAAAGCTCGAAGTATTCGAAGGTTCTCTTCTCGGCTGGACTCAAAGGCAATAGGATGAAGAATATATTGAGTTCTTGTGGACAGATTGCTTCGCTAACTTGCTGGAAGCAAGCCGAGGGTTTAGGTGCTGAATTATGGCCAAGATTTACTAGGTTATTACTCGAGACTTGCTGGAATTTGGAAGAGATTCGGACAGTACGTAAAGGACTGAACTTTGGTGGCTTAAATATCGAGTAAAGGACGCAGAAACTACAGCTTGATCTCTCGGTTTTGGTTGCTGGAATAATTCGGACAGATTCTGGAAATTTTCGAAGCTATATGCTGTCTGAACTTTTGATTCCAATTGATGGAATTAATCGAAGGAACATGTTGGAGTTGTTGGCTTAAGAAGTGATAATCTTCGTTCCAAACTCTGACCGAAAGGTGCAGGATTCTCTCGACTTATGTGGGAGAAAAATTCGATGACCAAGTGCTGAAAGGCTTCTGGAAAAGAACTGCAGAAGTTACGGCTATGAGAGGAGGCTTATTCTCGTGACTTTAAAGGCTGAGAAGAATGAATTTGTAATGTAAATAATACACCAAAGGTTGCACTATTTATAGCTAGAGGTTGGGACAAAACTCAAGGAGTTTTAGAGGTGCAAACTATCGAAATTCTGCATAGAATTCTGTGCAGATTGTTGATAGATATTGAGTAGATTCTGGGACGATTTTGTGGCTAGAGGAGAGGTGGAATTCGAAACTAATAAGCTGAAATCCTTGCCATGGCTTATCGAGAATTTGAAGGAGAAATTATGAGGAGTTTTGAGATATTAAACCTTCGAAAATTAAGAGTATATCTTTGCAGATTTGATGTGGTATTGTTCAGATTCTGCTCGATTCAAAGTTGCTGCAAATCGATGAGTTAATGGAAGAGTTGAGATGGTTGGGGACTCTATGATGCCTTGGTATCTCTTGGCTAGAGTTTTGCAATTTGTAACTTCCTTTAACAAGACTTTTATACCTACTAGAACACTTACTAATTTATCTCCACTTAACTTAGTGTTTTAGTTAAACTATAGCACTAAGAATTTTAAATAACCAAAAGAGTTTAATAAGGATTAGTTACTCAATGACTCTAAAATCCGGGTCTTTACAATGGAAAGTGGGGTCAAAGTGTTGATACCGTTTTTGAGGAGCTGCTATACTGAGGTGGTCCGACTCATCGTTATCGCACTTTCTTTAAGTTCATTGCTGATTTTTTGTGTTCATTTTGCTTGTTATATGTATGTAATCCTTCGGCTTGAAGTGAATAAATCGGTTCCGATCAATAACTGGCAAATTGAGGTTCATCTTTTTGGCTCGTAGCTACCTATGTTATTGGTATCCAAAATCTAAGGCTGCAATAGAATTGAAGGGGAAAGTGGAACCGAATGGTTTGTTAAAACCGGTTTAAACTGACATTATTGCTTTAAATTTTAATAATTAATAATTAAGAAAAAAAGATAATACTCGACAATTTGTGAGATAAATTTATTATCAATTATATTATTAAATACTATGAATATTTGGGTTTTAATTAAATATAAATTAAGTAATCTAAATTATATTGGCAGAATATATTTTGGGATTTTAAACCTTAATATCAATGTAATCATTTTATAAGGTTTTGATGTTAATTTCGGATTTATTTTTATTTTTAGGAATCAAAATTTGAATCATAAATAGTTGGTTTCGGTTTTGATCTTAGTTTCTGTAGCTATATTCGATGTTAATTCAAATCTGGTTTTTGCATTTTATTTCACTTGTGTTGTTGTCGCTCTCGAGGTGGATATCTTGATGGCGGCATCAAATGAACCTTTTATTTCCATGTGACCAAAAAAAATATGGCCATGTTTTTCGTTTGAGTATTACTCTCCAAACAACTCTGACATCACGTGGAAAAGAACGACGGACGGGAATCAGTCTATAGCTGACAATAAATCGTAGCTCGTGACATCTCCGCATTCGAGAACATTTTCAACGGTTGTAGGTATCATCGTTTGGAGACCTTTCACTGGTTGTGGTGGGCTAGGGGCCGAGGGTTTCTTGTGGACACCAACCCCGACAACGTATTTCTACGTTGTGGGCATAAGGCTTTGCTGTTGCCTTTCTGCACAAAGAAAAGCTGCACAAATATGTATTCCCTTTTCTTGAAATTGTAATGGAGTGAGCACTAACTCTCTACTTCAGGATATCCAACCAGATGTAGGATCTGTCTTCCTCTTAAGTGACAAATCGAGCTAGTATCAATTTACCCATGTGATATCGATAAAATGTATTTTATCCACATGTAGTTGGTATATAGACACTTTACCCCTTAATGAGAAAATCTTCATCGGGGGAGATTTCAATGGGCACGTAGGTTCTGATCGGGATGGTTATGAGAGTGTTCATGGAGACTTTGGCATTGGGGACATGAACGACGCAGGTAATTCACTTTTGGATTTTGCCATGTCATATGATTTAGTCCTAGCGAATACCTGGTTCAAGAAGAGGTCCTCTCATCTAGTTACTTTTAGAAGTGAGTCTAGTACAACTCAAATAGATTTCGGCTAGAAGGATAGATATAGTTAAATGCTTGGATTGTAAGGTAATTCCAGGAGAGTGAAGTCATCCAACACCGACTTTTAGTTCTAGATGTTAGGATTAAGAATAGGGCTACTAGAATTAAGCATAAGTTAGAACCTAGAATTAAGTGGTGGCGGTTAAAAGAATGTAACTTTGGAGCTTTTGTAGAGAAGGTAGTCGAGGAAGTTAATTGGACAACAAGAGATGATCTTGATACCACCTGGAACAAAATGGCTCGTGGCATTAAGACGATAGCTAAAGAGCTCCTTGGTGAGTCAAGAGTATACGCTCCACCAGGTAAGGACGCGTCATGGTGGAATGAGACGTAAAGAAGGCTATTCGAATCAAGAGGGATGCTTGCAGAGAGCTGGAGAAGAACAATGGGGCAACCTTCGAAAGGTATAAGCTTGCCAAAAAAGAAACGAAGACAGCGGTTCGAGATGCTAAAGCTAATGTCTACAAAGACATGTACGATAAATTGGATACCAAGGATGCAGAAAAAGATATCTACAGGATTGCCCGACCGAGGGAGAGGAAGACAAGACAAGAGACCTATGTGTAGTGAAATGCATAAAAGATGAGAACTATAAAGTCTTGGTTAGAGATGAAGACATCAAAACAAGATGGAAGATTATTTTAACAGCTTGTTCAACGATGGCTTTAGCCAAGATTTAGGTGATCTTAACATCCATCATCATGATGTAAACCGTGAGTTTACTCGCAGAATTAGAGAATCTGAGGTTAAAGAAGCTTTGAACGAAATGAAAGCACGAAGAGCAGTGGTCCTGATGGAATCCCTATTGAAGTATGGAGATGTTTAGGACCGACATGGATAAAGTGGCTAACGATCTATTTAACCAGATTTGGAGGAGTAACAAAATTTCAAATGAATGGAGAAAGAGTACTCTCATTCCTATCTATAAGAACGAGGGTGACATTCAGAGTTGCACCAACTATCGTGGTATAAAACGCACGTGTCACACAATGAAGCTTTGGGAGAGGACAATTGAATGTCGTTTAAGGAGGGAGGTTAAGGTATTGGAGAATCAATTTGGGTTCATGCCAGGACGCTCAACTACTGAAGCTATCCATTTACTTCGTCAACTTGTCGAGCGCTCGTGAGAGGAGTAAAGATCTGCATATGATCTTTATAGACTTCGAGACGGCCTACGATAAAGTACCAAGGGAGATATTATGGTGGGCTTTGATGAAGAAAAAAGTTCACATCAAGTATGTCAATATAATCAAGGACATGTACGACGAAGTAACATCAAATGTGAGAACGTGCTGTGGGGTGACAAGTGAGTTATCAATTACTATTGGATTGCATCAAGGTCTGCGTTGAGTCCTTTCCTGTTCGCCTTAGTGATGGATGAGATAACAAAAGACATATAGACTGAATTACATTGGAACATACTTTTTGCTGACGATGTTGTGTTAATCGACGAGACAATGGCAGGGGTAAATGCAAAATTAGAATTATGGAGATAGACGTTGGAATCAAAGGGTTTTAGATTAAGTAGGTCCAAAACAGAATATATGGAGTGCAGATTTAGTGGTCATTCCTTTCGGGATTCTGGTGTTGTAGCACTCGGTGGTCAAGAGGGCTCGATGAGCAGTAAGTTTCGATATCTAGGTTCAGTTATCCAAAAGGATGGAGAGATTGACAGTGAAGTTAACCACATGATTCATGCTGGCTGGTTGAAATGGAGAAACGCCACCGGAGTTTTATGCGATCGTAATATCCCGCTGAAATTGAAGTGAAAGTTTTATAAAACCGTCGTGAGACCCACAATGTTGTATGGGACTGAATGCTGGGCATCCAAGATGAATCACATCCAAAAGATGAGTGGGGCAGATATGTGTATGCGGCGTTGGATGTGCGGTAAAACCATAAGACATAAAATAAGGAACGGATATATTCTAGCTGAAGTAGATGTAGCTTGTATAGAATAGAATATGCACGAAAGCCGCTTACGTTGGTTTGGTCATGATCGACGTAGGCTCAGCAATGCACGTGTGCGTTGAGTGGAGTCCATGGATTTTGGCTAGTTCACGAGAGCCAGAGGACGACCGAAGAAGGCATAGCTCGAAATTATACGCAGAGTGCAAGGGGATTACGGAAGATATGTTGACCGATAGAAGCGTTTGGAGAAGACTGACGCATGTATCCGACAAGACTTGATTATGTCCATTGTTCATATAGCCTACCCTAATTTATTGGGAATAAAGGCGTAGTAGTTGTTGTTGTTATAAACTGTCTATTTGAAAAATCGCAGATGATAAATTGTCTATTTTCAAACCATAATGTGTAATCTACCTATTTGGAAAATCATTGGGATTGCAAATATTGTTTTTGGATTAATGTTTTTCGTTTTGAGAGTGATGATCTTATCAAGTGAATCATTGAGACGTTCTATTACAGGGGGGAAGGATGTAGCTTTTACGGAAGGCAGTCTTTTAATCCAATATTGCAGTTAACTACTTTTTATGGAAGATAAATAATAAAAAATAAGATTCTTCTCCGTCATTCCAAATATTTATCGGTGAAATACCAGAAAACACATATGACATACATGACAAACATCAAATATCATATAGAATACAATAGAAAATCAAATCCACCCAATATAGTAAAATATCAGAGCAGAACAGCAATATACATATACATGCATAAAAGCTCGACTACAGTAGTTGATTTTAGCATAAATCTTCAAACAAAACGAACTCAAACTCAATACTATTTATTCAGAACCTATCCTCAAAGGGAATTTTATTCTTCGAAGTCGAACAAACCCGAAAACAGGAGTATTTATGCCTTCTCCAAAAGCTTTTTAATATCCTTCTGCAAAGTCACACGATCGAGGGATTTCTAAGCTATTGATTATTACGAGCTAATGCCACAAAGCAGAAAATAAATATACATGATTTACAGGTCTTTACCTCTATGCTGAGAGGAGAGGTGGTGGGTAAGTAACGATCAACGACATGACCCTCTTTATCAACAAGAAATTTTGCGAAGTTCCATTTAATACCGTCACCAAGGAGGCTACCCTTGCTCGCCTTTAGGAACTTGTATATTGGAGCGGCATTGGAACCATTCACATCAACCTGATATTTTTGGCACGACAGATAAATTATGTAGAAACAGCTTAGGCCAACTCGGGGACAAAGAGACGTTTAACGACCAGATAATTTCATCAAAGAAAGGGTTATTGGCAACGAGCCACCCTGTTGTTTTCCAAATAGGCAGATGACATCCCTGTGGTTTGAAAATAGGCAGTATACCCCATATGATTTTCAAAATAGGCAGTTCTTCTGATTTGTGAAAACAGACAGTTTATCCCCTATAATTTGTGAACAGATGCAAAACACCCCCTCCGTATATGCTCTGTTTTGCAAATAACAGAGGATAAAGCGTTCATTTTGAAAACCACAAGGGGATAAACTGTTTATTAAGATTACCACAGTGGGGTAAAAAATATAGTTACAAACCACGTGGTAAATATCTATTATCGATACCACATGAGGTAAGTCGTCGCTAGATCTCAAAGAAATGATAAGTTGGATAAAAAAACTTGCCAAAAGAAGCCCGTGAATAATTCTCACCTTGTCAAAAATGGGATACTCGGCCTTGAAGCGAGTGCAAGCAAACTCTTGAATTTCTTCATTGGTGCCAGGCTCCTGCGAGCCAAACTGATTGCACGGAAATGCCAATATCTCCAAACCTGGACGTAAGTGGAACTTAAGATAAAGAAGTCACCAGAAATTGTCCTCCCAAGTTACAAAAAAATTATGGGAAAAAACTAGAACCTAAAAAAGCGAGCTTGAAATACACATTGCTTGCAAGAAAAATGCTAAAAAGCTTTTCAAGCAGAAGGAATAAATGAGTCTCCTTCAAGTACCAAGTGCAACAAAAAAAAATTAAAAGAGAATTAGACCAAACCTTGATCCTTGTATTTGCTATATAACTGGGCCAACTCAGTGTAGTTACCATTAGTCAGGCCACTGCATCGGAATACGGAATGAACTTGTATACAATTATTCATGAGTGTATAAACAGATGCCTAAGTAACTAAGTCAAACAGAAACTAAAGTGGAACTATAATTCTCAAGTGACACGAGCAGCTTAAAAATCAGAAAAAATCCTGTTTGTTTATCATCGCAAGTATCTAAAACACCAAGAGACCAGTAACATGTTCGAATTATGCCGTTCAATAAATACTTTACTATCAAGGTTTAACTATAACTGCAGGTAGGTTTATGTAGGATCGAGCGCTTACCGTTTTACCAATAACTATAGTCATCAATCTTTTCAACCATACACTGGCACAAGCGCCACGTGTTCGATCGATCACAAAGCAGAGTCAATTGTTGAGCCTCAACAATCCCTCCCCCAATAATTGCACTCTCCGCAACTTATGGGAATCGAATACGCGACCTTGGCTCTGATACCAATTGTAGGATCGAGCGCTTACCGCTTTACCAATAACTATAGTTAAGGGTAATGACGCAACATCAATCTTTTCAACCATACACTGGCACAAGCGTCACGTGTTCGACCGATCACAAAACAGAGGCAATTGTTGAACCTCAACAGTTTAAAAAATTTGTATCTATATAACAAGCATGACAACCAACTGAGAAAAAGAAGTAAACATGGTTATGTTGAAACCATTAGTCTTAGAAAAATCATTGTAAGCAACCTTTAACAGAGAATAAGTTAATATACGCATTCAATACACGATTTAACTAAGTATCCAGACATGGAAATGCATTCAATACACAATTTAACTAAGTATCCAGACAAGGAAATACATACCACTGGGAGGCGACATTAACAATAATCAGGACCTTTCCCTTGTAAATGCTTAAATCAACATCATTTCCTTTAATATCCTGCAACCACCCACCATTATCAATGAGTAGATGAAATTTGAAACCTAAACAAATTTTCTAGAGCCGAACTTATACTTTTACAGATGAAATTTGAAATCTTGAAGTTGTTCAGTGTCACTTCAGCTCATGTTACTCTGGTCAAATTCATGCACTTGTTTCTTCCAAATTTTAACCAATTAAATTAATTCAATACTCTAAAATGTTCGAATAATATAATCCAAGATCTATATCAATCATACTGAACATATCCCCAAATTCCCGTCTCCAAGAAAATAAATTTAGCTAAAATTCCAATATTACAAACAAAAAACCCTTCATAAAAAAATATAACGAATTAAAATACACCATGATCAACCAAAAATAATCTTCCTGTAAAAACCTATCCACATATTATTATAATATCAGAGATATGAAAAGGAGGTACCTTAACAGTGAAGTCATGAACTGATTGAGGCGGGGCTGACTGGCTGGCCATAGCGTGACCTGGTCTCACGCCCAAAAACAAAGATTCTCTTGGATTAATACACAAAAGACAGTAGCTTTGAATAGTTTAGAAGCAAGAGAAATCGAATGAATAGCTTGGGGTTCCTTTAAAATTGAAAAAAAAATTAAAGGTCTGAGAAATTGCGCATAGTTGATTGGGATTATATAAAGATTGAGGATTAAAATGAAAAAATAAACCAATTTGGGGGTAAGAGGTAAATGGTCCTGTATATATATTGAAATATTTACACTTTCAGTTCAGAATTTATACATGCCAACTATAACAACATTATTGTTATATTAGAGAATAAATAATAAATTGTCAAATCTCTTTATAAGCTCAGGCTTTTAGATTAGACAACAATTCTTTATGGTATCAGAGCCTCTGGTTAACGCCAAGGTCCTGAGTTCAAAACTCACAAACAACAATTACACCCACATTAAATATGCACTTGATTAGCCTCCCAAAAAAAGAGGAAAAATGGGCTCATAAGTGAGAGGAAATGTTAGAGAATAAATAATAAATTATTAAATCTCTCTACAAGCTCGAGTTTTAGATGAGACAATAATTCTTTATGTTATACATGATATGCCATGCTTGAGCTCTTTGAAAGAAGACGCGACTACTATAATTTATACACTTTAGCCACTCCCCTCGAGGTCCATTGGCATTTGTGTTTCTTTTAAGTATGGACCGATTTCGAGCCTCTTTAACCCTTTTTTCCTCCAGTATGCTTTATAATTAAAAAAAAAATTTACACTTTAGCATGACTTATGCTGAATACAAGCTCGAAATTAATTTCAAAAATATATGGTCATAAACTGATCTTGGAAAAAAAATTTGGTTTTGAGCAATTGGATGCTAGAAATGCAATCTCAGATATATTTTTTATGAAATTGGTTCCATCTACGTCTAAGGAGCCTAACCTAACGGAACAGGGCGAATTCCGTCTATTGCTTATTACTATAGGTATTATGTGTAAGGAGTTGTAAATGATGAGTAACAAAATGTCTATATTTTTATGAGAGTGTTCATGGAGGCTATGGCTTTGGGGACAGGAACGCCGCAGGTAATTCACTTTTGGATTTTGACATGTCATATGACTTAGTCCTAGCGAATACTTGGTTCAAGAAGAGATCCTCTCATCTAGTTACTTTTAGAAGTAGGTCTAGTGCAAGTCAAATAGATTTCTTTTTGGTTAGAATGATAGATATAGTTAAATGCTTGGACTGTAAGATAATTCCAGGAGAGTGTAGTCACCCAACACCGACTTTTAGTTTTAGATGTTAGGATTAAGAATAGGGCTACTAGAATTAAGCATAAGTTAGAACCTAGAATTAAGTGGTGGCGGTTAAAAGAAGGTAATGTTGGAGCTTTTGTAGAGAAGGTAGTCGAGGAAGTTAATTGGATGCCAAGAGATGATCCTGATACCACCTGGAACAAAATGGTTTGTGGCATTAAGATGGTAGCTAAAGAGCTCCTTGGTGAGTCAAGAGGATATGCTCCACCAGGTAGGGACGCATCATGGTGGAATGAAGACGTAAAGAAGGCTATCCAAATCAAAAGGGACACTTACAAAGAGCTGAAGAAGAACAATGGGGCCACCTTTAAAAGATATAAGCTTGCCAAAAAAGAAGCGAAGACAGCGGTTCGAGATGCTAGAGCTAAAGTCTACAAAGAAGTGTACGAAAAATTGGATACCAAGGAGGCAGAAAAAGATATCTACAGGATTGTCCGAGCGAGGGAGAGGAAGACAAGAGACTTATGTGCAGTGAAATGCATAAAAGATGAGAACCATAGTCTTGGTTCGAGATGAAGACATCAAAACAAGATGGAAGAATTATTTTAACAGCTTGTTTAACGGTGGCTTTAGCCAAGATTTAGGTGATCTTAACATCCATCAACATGATGTAAACCGGGAGTTTACTCTCACAATTAGAGAATCTGAGGTTAAAGAAGTTTTGAACAAAATGAAAGCACGAAGAGCAGTTGGTCCTGATGGAATCCCTATTGAAGTATGGAGATGTTTAGGACCGACGGGGATAAAGTGGCTAACAGATCTATTTAACAAGATTTGGTGGAGTAACAAAATTCCAAATGAATGGAGAAAGATTACTCGCATCCCTATCTATAAGAATAAGGGTGACATTCAGAGTTGCACCAACTATCATGGTATAAAACTCATGTGTCATACAATGAAGCTTTGGGAGAGGATAATTGAATGTCGTTTAAGGAGGGATGTTAAGATATCGGAGAACCAATTTGGGTTCATGCCAGGACGGTCAACCACTGAAGCTATCCATTTACTTCATCAACTTGTCGAGCGCTATCGTGAGAGGAGTAAAGGTCTGCATATGATCTTTATAGACTTGGAGAAGGCCAACGATAAAGTACCAAGGGAGATATTATGGTGGGCTTTGATGAAGAAAAAAGTTCACATCAAGTATATCAATATAATCAAGGACATGTACGACGAAGTAGTATCCAATGTGAGAACGTGCAGTAGGGTGACAAGTGAGTTCTCGATCACTATTGGATTGCATCAAGGGTCTGCGTTGAGTCCTTTCCTGTTCGCCCTAGTGATGGATGAGATAACAAAAGATATACAAACTGAATTACCTTGGAACATACTTTTTGCTGACGATGTTGTGTTAATCGACGAGACAATGGCATGGGTAAATGCCAAATTGGAGTTATGTAGAGAGACTTTGGAATCCAAGGGTTTTAGATTAAGTAGGTCGAAAACGGAATATATGGAGTGCAGATTTAGTGGTCGTTCCTTTCGGGATTCCGGTGTTGTAGCACTCGGTGGTCGAGAGGTATCGATGAGCAGCAAGTTTCGATACCTAGGTTCAGTTATCCAAAAGGATGGAGAGATTGATAGCGACGTTAACCACATGATTCTGGCTGGCTGGTTGAAATAGAGAAACGCCATCGGAATTCTTTGCGATCGTAATATCCCGCTGAAATTGAAGTGAAAGTTTTATAGAATCGCCGTTAGACCCGCAATGTTGTATGGGACGGAATGTTGGGCACCCAAGAGGAATCACATTCAAAAGATGAGTGTGACAGATATGCTTATGCTTCGTTGGATGTGCGGTAAAACCAGAAAAGATAAAATAAGGAACGAAGATATTCGAGCTGAAGTAGGTGTAGCTTGTATAGAAGAGAAGATGCAAGAAAGCCACTTACGCTGGTTTGGTCATGTTCGACGTTGGCCCAGCAGTGCACCTGTGCGTCGAGTGGAGTCCATGGATTTCGGCCAGTTCACGAGAGCGAGAGGACGACCGAAGAAGACATGACTCGAAGTTATACGCAAATATTTGGAGTGCAAGAGGATTACAGAAGATATGTTGACTGATAGGAGCATTTGGAGAAGACTGACGCATGTGTCCGACCCAACTTGATTATCTCTATTGTTCATGTAGCCTACCCCAATTCATTGGGATTAAAGGCTTAGTTGTTGTTGTTGTATTATTGCTTTAAAAAAAAAAGGTATTATCGAACATGTGCAATAATAAGTAAGGAGTTATGGGGATGTACCTTGGGTGTAAGTGTGGAAATACTTACAATAACTGTGGTTAGAGGGTGAAATGCACTCCCTTCTCTCTAAGAAAAGACGCCTTAGTTCTTCTGCTCGGTTAAGTATCCTTCGCTGATTCCCATCGTTATTTTGCTGGATTTTACTCTTCAATCTCTGTTTTTTGCTCATATCGCTGCTCCTCCTACAAATGATTTCAACCTCTTCTTGATCATATCTGGAATTTGGGCATCGAGTTGCTAGGGTTTGCAAGGGTTTCACGATTTTTATCGGGTTTGCCTTCTGATTCACTTACGATTTTAATTTCTTTGGTAATTGTGGATGGCTTCCACTATTATTTTGATTGTATTGTGGATCTTGGTTGTTGATTTGTTCTTGCATTTCTGATTTCGAACCCCTCCCTCTCGTCTACGCTTCATTGCTTAAATACTTTGAGTTCTTGGGTTTTTCTTGATTCCGAGGCTCCTAGCTATTGAGGGTGGTTCAGAATTGGTCTGTTTGAGTGTTGGCTGTGTACGGGGTGGTGTTACTCATTGTTGGTTGGTCCCCTACTACTGGTTCAAACTTCTTTGTTCTGAGTGCTCACAAGTTGCTCGACGGCTAGCTTCAGTTAACTTGCTTTGATCAACCCGTGGTTACCAGCTGCTGAGTATACTTGTTTATGTTTGTGGTTCGTGTGGGGTGATGATATTGGCTGCTTTGATGACCCGTTGATAATTAGTGAGCTCGCCCGTACCCCCTGCAGTTGGTTTGCACCCCAGGTGTTTGATAGTTGGCCTCAGTTGCCTAAACCAGCTTTATTTGCTGGTTTGGGACTTTTGCAGCCTGCTACTCCTCCGTGGGAGTTGCCCTTCCTCCAATAATGTTTAATGCACTACAGCGAACCAATGCTAGGTTGAACTTGGATGAAACGCCTCCTATACTTGAGAAATTTATATCGGAGGATGATTCGATTTCACTAGGGGGTGAATATACTTTCTTTACTTTCTTTGCTGCTAGTGAAACTTTTCCTAACTTGGGAGTGCATATTTGTAAGGATAAAGCTGATCCTAGCTCCCCAGCTCCGGCTTCTTCCTCTACTCCTCTTGTGCATGTCTTGGCCCCTAAGGATAAAACGGTTGCTTCCCCTGGGATGGACGCAAGCGCTACCCATCCAATCGAATTGGCCCAAGCAAAGTCACTCTACACTTGGCTAATGGTGTCAACGATGCTTGTTCTATTCCAAGTAAGGACATTGATGATGTTAAAGTGGTGGGTCACTGCTTGGTTGGCTATTTTGCAGGTCGCTTCACAGGATTTGATGCACTTAAGAAACTTTGTAAATCTTGGGGGGTTCATGTTACCCATCAGTTCACCCTAGTAGATGGATCATCTTCAAATTTGCATCCAATGATGATATGATTAAAGTCATTCACGGGGGACCCTATAATTGCTATGGATGTGCTCTCATTTTGAAGGAAATGACTCAATTGTTTGACTATAGTGGTCATGAGATGACCAATGTCCCAGCTTGCCTTATATAATGTCTCGCTACCTTAAGTGTGGATTAAGTGACATAAAGAGAGAGCTAAACATACATTCATCAGAGTATAAGAGTTCATGTTGATGCATTGAGCTTAAGGATTACAGTGCCAAAATAAAACTTCCAAAAGGAATTAGTTACATTCCCACAAAATGAATGTAAAGGCTATAGATTTACTCTACCCTGTGTAGAAACTATACAAAAGAATTATTGTCCTTCTATACCAGTAGCACTTCTTACACAGCTCACCGCATCAACACTGTCCTTAGCCATCCATGCCAAAAGCTCCTATAGGAACAACCCCAAACCATGAGCATATAATAATCCATATTCACAACAATATGATTATAATGTATAAATGCATAAACCGTAATACAAAGCACTTCTTGTATTCAATGCATTTAAAATGCTCCATTTGGTTATCCCTATACCACAATTTATGTTCATAATCATTAGATTATAATACAGTTAATAAATGTCATGACATATATCCGTTCCAACAATACCAATAACCAATCAAGTCTTGTTATAACAGTGTATTTTAATGCACCTCGCTTCGTCATGACCGCGGCACTAATACCCATCGCTTCGACATATCAGCGGCATTAATATCCCTCACTTTAATATGACATTAGCATTTACCATCGCTTCGACATATTAGCAGCAAATATTCTATCATTGTTACGATATGACATCGGCAAGTATTCTATCATTGCTTCAAATGACAACGACAAAACATTAAAATCATCACTCGAATATAACAACGACTCACCATGATATGCACCAAGCATCCAATATATATATGCAACCGCAATGCATAATCCAATATGTATATAAAATACATGTTACAGTTTGGTGCCCGTACGTCTCTCTACGTACCTTTCCAAAATATGGGATGTTGCAGGACTTTATCCCCTGCGTTGTGTTGCCACCTGGGAAGGCTCTACACAATTGCACAACTCAATATTAGAAGCCATATAATATACCATCACCAAAATCCCAACCAATTAATCACAATATACCGATAAAGGCTCTTTGAACTCAAAGGATAACCCAAATTATAAATTCCAGCAAAATCGCTTTACCGATCGATCGGTAAAAACCCATAAATTCAATTTTGGCTACGGCATTCCACCGATCGATCGGTCGTTCCTACCGATACCCAAAAATTTACACATCGCTACGCACTTGCACTGATCGATCGGTACGATGCTACCGATCGATCGGTCGCTGCACATTTCCAGAAAAAACACCATTTTTGCATATAAAATCCTTGCCATAACCATATACACCACAACCCAACAATATTCCTCAACCCAACACATTTAAAACTCCATAAACCACCATAATAACACACAACAACCAAACTCAACAAAAATACCACACATTACAAAACCAACCCATTTTCTTCCCCAAAATACAAACCCAAAACTCAACTAAAACAAAATCAAATACCACAAGGAAGGATTTCTTACCACTTAGCTCCAATATCTAGCTAGAAATCAAGTAATGGAAGCCTTGGAAAAACTCATCTCATTCTTCTAGAGTTAGGCGATGAAATGGGGTTTGGGAAATTGTGTGATAGGAGGTGATTAGAGGGAATGAAAGGGAAAAAAGGGTAGGGTGTAGGATTTATCAGAAGGGGATTAATTAAAATGATGCCCATGAATTTACCATGATGTATTAAAATACCCCAACTTGATATTTTAAAGTATTTACTCCATAAAATGCACCATAATAAATATTAACATGCTTTTTCTACATCACTAGAACAAAGCCCAATATATCATGCCAAATTACACCATTCCTCACAATGCACCACATGCACCCTGAAATGTATTATCAGGTTATGCCTACCGCATAACTGTATATTTCACATCCTCAATAAATAAAATGATAACAAATTATCCTCAAAATCATAATTATGGCCATAAAACACATGATTAATTTAAGGGGTATCACAATCTCCCATACTTAGAAAATTTCGACATCGAAATTAGCATGCACTTACCCAGGCCAAACAGAATATAAATTCACATACCAGAGAATAGTTCCGGATAGTGCTGCACCATATGTCGCTCCGTCTCCCACGTGGCCTTCTCGACGCCCTGTGATCCCACTGAACTTTGACCATCGATATCACATTGTTTCGAAGTCTGCGATCCGCTCGATCCGGAATTCTAACCGGTCGTTCAACGTAGGACACATCAGAATCCAACTGAATTTTTGAAGGCTACAACACATGAGACGGATCCAACTCATACTTCCTCAACATAGACACATGAAACACGTCATGAATCACAGACAATGACGGTGGCAAAGCCAAGCGGTAAGCCAAAGTACCAATGCGCTGCAAGATCTCATACGGTCCAACATACCTCGGAGATAGTTTCCCGCGCATTCCAAACCGCACAACACCTCTGAAAGGTGAGATCTTCAAGAAGACCTTATCCCCCAACTAAAATTTCAATGGTCGTCGACGTTTATTAGCATAGGCTGCATGCCTATCCTGAGCTGCTTTCATTTTCTGTCGGATCACTTTCACCTTTTCTTCCATCTCCCGGATCAATTCCGGTCATCCGACCGCTTTCCGATCCAAATCATCCCAGTACAACGGTGATCTACAACGTCGACCATACAAGGCCTCAAATGGAGCCATCTGAATGCTTGCCTGGTAGCTATTGTTGTACGAGAATTCCACCAAGGCCACTGAATCCTGCCACGTAGAGTTAAACTCTAGCACACAAGCCCGCAACATATCTTTGAGCGTCTGTATAGTACGCTCGGTCTGGCCATCTGTTTGAGGATGATATGCCGTTCTCAACCTCACCTCAGTTCCCAAAGCCGACTGAAGACCTTCCCAAAAGTGAGACGTAAAACACGGGTCCCGGTCAGACACAACAGAAACTGGGATCACGTGCAATCTCACCACATTCCGAATGTACAACTGAGCCATTCTCAAGCACGTGAAGGTCATACTGTATTGAATAAAGTGAGCCACCTTAGTCAGCCTGCCCACAATTACCCAAATGGCATCAAAACCTGAAGCCGTCCTCGGCAAATGGGTCACAAAATCCATGGATATGTGCTCCCACTTCCATTTAGGTATCTCCAAGCTCTTCAATTCACCACCAGACCTCTGCCTCTATGCCTTCACCTGCTGACAGATCAAACACCTCATAATGAATGCTATAACATCTCGTTTCATCCGCTTCCACCAGAATTGGTTACACAGATCCTTATACATTTTCCTCCCGCCTGGGTGGGTACTAAATCTGCTGCTGTGAGCTCGCTGCAAGATTCCTTGGCGCAGCTCTGGCGCACTCGGGACCACCCAACGATTACTGAGCCTCAACATATCGTCCTATGCAATCCTGAATTTTGATGGTTGTCCTTGAAGGACCAATGCTATCCATCTCCGTATCTCATCATATGACTTCTGAGCCTTTCTGATATTCTGTTCGACTCAGCTAATAATGTGGACACACGAACCGGTGATGCAGACACATCAAAGTCATAGCCCAACTGACAGTAGGAAGTCAACAAAGCCGACAAATGTATGACGTCCACCGTAATGTATTTCACCTTCCGACTCAAGGCGTCAGCTGTCAAATTAACCTTGCCCGGATGGTACTCTATCTCGCAATCATAGTCCTTTAGCAAGTCCATCCATCTTCTCTGTCTCATATTTAGTTCCACCTGAGTAAATAAAAACTTCAGGCTCTTGTGGTCCGTGCAGATGGTAAATGAAGTACCATACAAGTAGTGCCGCCAAATCTTCAAGGCAAACACAATAGCCGCCAATTCCAAGTCATGAACTGAATACCTAGTCTCATGTGGCTTCAGCTGTCTCGATACATAGGCCACCACATGCTTGTCTTGCATCAATACGCATCCAAAACCCTGTAGAGACGTATCAGTATAAAGAACGAACCTCTTGTTCTACGTGGGAATCACCAACACGGGTGCAGTCGTCAACCGATGCTTCAATTCTCGAAAGCTCTACTCACAAGCCTCAGACCAATAAATCGGCACTCCCTTCTGGGTCATTTGTGTCAAAGGCTTAGTAATCTTCGAGAATCCCTCGACAAAGCGTCGGTAATAACCAGCCAAACCAAGAAAAATCCGAATCTCGGGCACAGAGGTTGGCGCAGACCATTCCATCACTGCTTCTACCTTCCTGAGAGCCAATGATATCCCATCTCTGGAGATGACATGACCCAGAAATACCACACTATCCAGCCAGAATTCACACTTACTAAGCTTGACAAACAACTGATTATCCCGGAGAATCTGATGCACGGTACGCAAATGCCTCACGTGCTCCTCTTCGCTTCTAGAATAGACAAGAATGTCGTCAATAAATACTATGACAAACTGATCCAGATACGACTAAAACACTCGATTCATCAGACTCATAAAGACAGCCGGGGCATTCGTCACTCCGAACGGCATGACAAAGAACTCTTAGTGCCCATACCGAGTCCGAAATGATGTCTTCTGAACATCCTCCTCTCTAACCGTATCTGATGGTAGCCTGACCTCAAGTCAATTTTGGAATAAAGCTTTGTGCCCTGCAACTGATCAAACAGATCATCAATCTGCAAAAGAGGTACTTGTTCTTTACTGTCACCTTGTTCAATTGCCGGTAGTCGATGCACAAGCGCATCAAACCATCATTCTTTTTCACAAACAAGACTGGTGTACCCAAATGTGATACACTGGGGCGTATGTATCCCTTGTCAAGGAGTTCCTGCAACTGCACCTTCAGTTCCCTCAACTTTGCCGGTGCCATTCTATAAGGGGCATGAGAAATAGCGGACGTCCCTGGTAATAGCTCAATCCCAAACTCAACTTCCCTACTCGGCGGAAAACCTGGAATTTCTTCTGGAAACACATCGGCAATTTCTGCAACCACGAGTTTCTCCTCAATCTTTACATCTTCCTTCTTGTCTGCAACATTAATAGCATAAATGAGATAACTCGCATTTCCACGTTCCAATAATCGTGACATTTTGATAGACGATACCAACGGAATCTTTGGACGAGAACCACTTCCATAAAATATCCACTGAATCCACTGATCAGATCGAAAGCAAACCGTTCTCTGTCGACAATCAACCACTGCCTGATATATGTTCAGTACATCGATGCCCACAATGCAATCAAAGTCCGTCATTCCCAGTACATCAAATTAGCCTTCAGATAACATCCGATCAGCAATCACATTCTTCCCGATGGGTGTCGAGACCATAAGAGGCGTGTGCAACGGAGACGGGCACATATGATGTCTTTCCACAAAATTCGTAGATGTAAAAGAGTGGGAGGCACCTGTATCTATCAAAATAAAAGCGGGATACGAAAATAAATAGCACTTACCCGCAATCACTTCCTCTGGGGCTGCCTCGGCCTGCTCTGTCATCAAATCTCGGTCTGTTTGACCTGAAGTCTGACTGTCCTCCTCAGGTAGGGCAATGCCGAGCAATGTGACCCACCTTGCCACAACTATAACAAGCCGAGCAGTCATGCATCGAGTGCGATCCTCCACAATAATCGCATCTCATTTTCCTCATCTTACTCGCTTGTGTTGGCTCGCGGTTGGTCGGTGCATTACCCCTTCGATCTCCTGGCCTTCGGTCATTAGATCGCTTCCCACTAAATCGGGAAGATGAAGAAGCCCCACGAGGCTTAAACTGTTCCCCTCATGGTCTTATACTGTCAGACGCCAGCCTCTGTGATGGCACAATGGGGGTACAACATCCTTGTAAGCACTCACCCCAATTTTCGCTAGCTCTGCTCTTATAAGTGCATCATCAAAAGAACTAGGGTTATTAGAGAGAACCCTATCAAACAGCTCCGGCCTTAAGCCCTTTATAAAGTGCCTCATTTTGGCATGTCCATTTGTAGCAATATGAGGGACATACCCCAAGAGGGATGAATACTGTAGAGCATAGTCGGAAACAACCATGTTGCCCCACTTCAAGTTAGTAAACTCGTCTTCCTTCAGTTGTCTCGCCGCCGCTGAGAAATATCGACTCAAAAATCGAGCCCGAAACAAACTCCAGTCTACCAATATCTCTTGAGCTCTCAACTCCAGAACAGTTGTCTTCCAGCACATTGAAGATTTCTTAGCCAGTTGGAACTCCGCCAGTCTCAACAAACTCCAGTCTACCAATATCCCATGAATTAGGATTGCAGAAGAGATGCAAGACTGTAAATTTAAATCTGTAGTAAGGCATGCTGGAAGGATAGTAAGTGGTAACGTTTATCGCGTACGCCCAAATTAACCCTCTCAAGTTAATAACAGTAATGAATGTAGTAGCGTGAGTAGGGATCGATCCCACGAGGAAGGTTATATCTTTGTGTTAGCTTATGCAAACGAAAATAAAAAGGGGTTTTGAAGTCAAAGTAATAATACTACGATGCAAAATTAAACTAATATGCAAAATTATCTAGATGAATTAACTTATGAGAAAAGTGCGATTCTCGGTTTTCGGTTAACTTTACAATTGGCGTTTACTATCTCGATCATCGATCTTCACAAATGGTTCAATTTCCATATGAATATTCATCGTGGATGTTTAATCCAATAATCAAAATCCTATCTCACCTTAAGTTTAGTTAAGTAGCCCAAGCGTTCTAGTTTAACCCTTATCACACAATCAATCAAAATACAAGCGATTAAGATTTAAATCGATGATAGCATATGAACTAGTGAGATCGATGAAGTTAAACAACATAATCCAAGCGTCTATGTTTAATTTAGTCAATTGTTTACCCTAAGAATTTAACAAACTCACAAACGGAATTTAATCAATCTTAGTTGCTTCGTAAATTAGAGGGATCAAACGATTCCGTATTTGATATCTAATTTAGCTTTAAATTGTATGAACAATAGCTAGGTGATCAGTCCAACAATCATGCATAACAATTATGACAATCAAATCAGAAAAACAATTGATACTCAATGCAAATCAACAATCAAAACTTATCTCACAAGAATCGTAAACATCCAATGTATCGTTTTCCTCAACCGAGAATCACAAAAGTATTTAGCTACTCATAACTAGATTAACAATAACCAAAATTAATCTAAAAAACATCAAACTAATAGGAGAAGAAAGAGTTACTAAAAGGAAGCACGATTCCGACTTGTCGATTCCGTCCTCGTTCTTCGTTGTTCTTGAAGAAAACTTGAAAGCAAATTAATCTAAAATCTAAAATTATTCTAAGAGTATGAAAAACTATCAAAAACTGCTGCTAATGAGACTTAGTCTCGAGTTTTAGGGTATGGGAGTGATAAATATGGGATACAATCTTTTAAACATGGTAAAAGACTCAATTTCCAAATTTCCGGACTCCTCGGCGATCGATCGCCTGATGTGTGGCGATCGATCGCGAGGCTTTTATTTTTCAGAAAAACCCTTGAGGCGATCGATCGCTATAAAGTGGCGATCGATCGCCGAGCTCCAGTAGACTTTGGCGATCGATCGCCACTTCTTCGCGATCGATCGCTAACCCGTAAATTTTGTTGCAAAAGTTTCTGTCCATAGGCGATCGATTTCCTCTTCCGGGCGATCGATTGCCACCTCCAAAATTAAATTTTTGCCCTTTTCTTGAACAACTTTGAGTCCTTGTCATGTCCATGTCTCTTCTTGGTCTTTACACATCGTTTTTAGCTCGTTTTCTTCGATTGTACCTACAATTACACAAATATACGATTAGGTAGCATACGTATCAAATTATCTATCAAAACCTACCAAATCGTAGACAATTAAGCACTAAAGATGTGTCTATTTCTAGTCACATCAAACTCCCCCATACTTACTCTTTACTCGACCTCGAGTAAACAAATAAAACTACTATATTTTTTGTTGGCTCATAGGTTCATAACAAAGCAACTTGTTCTCACTTTAATGCATCAGCAATTTTAACATGCATAATAATGAACGGCGGTGAAAAGTTAACAGTGGAACAAGTTCAATCCCTAAACATTTCGTACCCAACGAAGTAGTGAACGTGTGTGTGTGGTCATAAACAAGTGTTGTGTACAAATTATAGATCCAAAATATGCAAAGCCATAATAGTTCAAGTCATACACTAACACAAGTATAAGCTCACTTGCACACTCTTCTCCACTATCTTAGCTACTTTGCAAACATAAATCAAGTAGGTCTTTATTAGCTTGTAGCTTGGCCTAGGTATTGGCTTATGAAAGAAAGGGTAAGGATATTCAAACAAGAGAGTATGATGAAATGCACACTAAAAGCTTCTCTTCTTGCATGAATTTCTCAACTTTGTTCTTTTTCACAAGGTTTATTTCAACACTTTGCTTCTTTTGTGCCTTGGCTCCCCTTGGAGTCATATTTTTATCTATTTTTTTTTTCAAGGCATCCCTTTTTCTTTCATGTATTCCATTCTTTTGACAATTAAGCTCACAAAAATACTTCAAAGATTCCCAAGTGCATTTGAATGAAATACATCATACTCCCTTAAAAGGTATGGATTAAAATCACATTTAGGCTTAAAGGGTAGGATGATAAGCTAGTCAAGAAATGTTGAATGGGGGTCTTTAGTATGCTTAGCATACTACCATTCTTTTACATTTAAGGCTCAAAATAGGTACTAGAGAATGATTTTGTTTATATGGTAGGCTTGAAAGGCTCAAACGCATCAAAGATCGCCTATATCATTTTCATGTTTGCAAGTAGTCTAGACATACGCCTCAAAGAGCATGTAGTTAAGTTCTAGCATGTATTAGAGACTTCTTAAGACTATCACAAAGTTCACACAATCTTCACTAAGTTATGCACACTTCACAAGTCATGACAATAATGTGCTCAAAATATTCAACTTACTAAGTCAAAGTACACTTTGCATTAGAGTTCAAAGTGTTCCAAGGTTAACAATTCACCTATGTTCAAAAACATGCATGATATCAATTAGGTTTCATCATGGGCAAGTGATTCTAAGCATGTGTTCATTACTAGTTATGAGCTCAAAATTTTCAAATTTTTCGATTTTTTTGTATTTTTGCAATAAGAAAAACAATAACACACTACTAATCCCTCCCCCATACTTAAATCTTACATTGTCCCCAATGTAAGGCAAAAATACAAGAAAAGAGATCCAACTATGAAAGCAATAAAAATAAAAGGGAGAAAGGAAACTAACTCCCCTTGGGTTGCCTCCCAAGCAGCGCCTCTGTTTAACGTCGGTGGCCCGACGCCAGTTCATTGATCACGTGATGCTTGGTGGATCTTCAAGATCCACTTCTCCTTCTTTGGCGGCATGGAAACCTTCATAGTATGGTTTCAGTCTATGTCCGTTTACCTTGAATGTTTTATCTTTTGCTAGGCTTTGGACTTCAACTGCACCATGTGGAAAAACAACAGTTACTATAAAAGGTCCAATCCATCGAGAACGTAGTTTACCTGGAAAGAGACGAAGGCGGGAAATGTAGAGGAGGACTTTTTGACCAACGACAAATTCCTTCCTCGAGATTATCTTGTCATGAAATGTCTTCGTTTTTTTCTTTGTAAAGCTTTGCACTTTCATACGCATCATTGCGGATCTCTTCTAATTCTTGCAATTGCAGCTTTCTATGTTCCCCGCTCTTGTCCATAGCCATGTTTAGGTGTTTGATGGCCCAAAATGCTCGATGATCCAACTCTACAGGCAAATGACAGGGTTTACCAAAGATTAGTCTATAAGGAGACATACCTATTGGCGTTTTGTATGCCGTTCGATAAGCCCATAGTGCATCGTCTAGTCTCAAGCTCCAATCCTTTCTAGTGGGATTCACAGTCTTTTCCAAGATAGATTTGATTTCTCGATTTGAGACTTCAGCTTGTCCATTTGTTTGCGGATGGTAGGCGGTGGACACCTTGTGTGTCACATGGTACTTCTTTAATAGACTCTCCACCGTCCTGTTGCAAAAATGGGCGCCTCGATCACTTATGATTGCTCTTGGAGTCCCAAACCTAGAGAAAATGTTATGCTTTATAAAACCTGCAACCACTTTCGAATCATCAGTACGGGTGGCTAAAGCTTCCACCCATTTCGACACATAATCCACAGCAAGTAAAATGTAAATGTGGCCAAAAGATTGTGGAAATGGTCCCATGAAGTCGATGCCCCATACATCAAATATTTCACAATAAAGTATGGGTTGTTGGGGCATCTCATTTCGTTGAGATATGTTGCCTGTCTTTTGACACTCATGGCATGATTTGCAGAAATTATATGCATCATGAAACAAAGTTGGCCAAAAGAATCCATATTCTAATACTTTGTGTGCCGTTCTTTTGGCTCCAAAGTGGCCACCAACCTCATGGGAATGACAAAAATGGAGTACAGAAGATACCTCATTGTCCGGAATGCAAAGCCTGATGACTTGATCCGCACAATGTTTCCATAAGTATGGCTCATCCCAAACATAATACTTGGCGTCGCTTCGAATTTTCCCGCGTTGATTCCTATTCAATCCATTAGGAAAAGTGTTAGTGGCCAAAAAATTAGCAATACCTGCATACCATGGTAAAATGTCGTGTACAGCAAACAGTCGTTCATCCGGGAATTCTTCTTTTAGACCCGGTGTATCATTCACATTAACCAAACGACTTAGGTGGTCAGCCACTTTATTTTCTGCGCCTCGCTTATCTTTGATTTCAACATCAAATTCACTCAACAGTAAGATCCATCTTATTAGTCTTGGCTTTGCTTCCTTCTTTGTCATCAAGTACCGCAAGGCTGCATGATCAGAATAAATGACAACTTTAGCCCCGAGCAAATAAGATCGAAATTTTTCTAAAGAAAACACAACAACTAATAGCTCCTTTTCAGTAGTGGAATAGTGCCGCTGAGCATCATTCAAGGTCATGGAAGCATAGTAGATGGCATGAGAAATCTTCCCAATCTTTTGGCCCAAAACGGCGCCCACTGCATAGTCGCTTGCATCACACATGATCTCAAATGGCTTACTCCAGTCAGGAGGTTGGATAATGGGTGTGGATGTCAAGGATGTCTTTAATGTATCAAATGCGGTCTTGCATGCCTCATCAAATTCGAATGCCATATCCTTTTGTAATAATTTGCATAATGGTGATGCTATCTTGGCGAAGTCCTTGATATACCTCCGATAGAAACCTGCATGGCCAAGAAAAGAACGTACATCCCGCACACAAATAGGATAAGGTAGAGACTGAATAATATCAATTTTCGCTTTATCTACCTCCATACCCTTTGATGAGACCACATGACCCAAAACAATACCTTGCTCTACCATAAAGTGGCATTTTTCAGAATTTAGCACAAGGTTTGTTTCTATGCAACGCTTTAGGACAAGGGTCAGGTTAGTTAGACAAGCATTGAATGAGTCACCATAAACAGTAAAGTCATCCATGAATACCTCTAATATGTGCTCAGTGAACTCAGAAAATATACTAACCATACACCGTTGAAATGTGGCCGGTGCGTTGCAAAGTCCAAAGGGCATGCGCCTATAAGCGAAGGTTCCAAAGGGGCATGTGAATGTGGTCTTTTCTTGATCTTCCGGAGCAATTGCAATCTGGAAATAACCGGAATATCCATCAAGAAAACAGTAATAAGAATGACATGCTAACCTTTCAAGCATTTGATCAATGAAGGGCAATGGAAAATGGTCCTTGCGGGTCACGGTGTTCAATTTGCGGTAGTCAATGCAAACTCTCCACCCATTCTGAATGCGGGTGGTCACTAATTCATCGTCTTTGTTCCTCACCACTGTAATGCCAGTCTTCTTTGGAACACTTGG
This sequence comes from Haberlea rhodopensis, assembly GCA_907163345.1. Lineage (NCBI taxonomy): Eukaryota > Viridiplantae > Streptophyta > Magnoliopsida > Lamiales > Gesneriaceae > Haberlea > Haberlea rhodopensis. Next base: position 127,929 of record CAJQUN010000905.1, read on the forward strand.
ACAGGGCTGACCCACTGGCTATCAGAAATAGGGTATATCATTCCAACTGCAAGAAGCTTTAAGATTTCCTCTTTCACTACTTCCATCATCGGTGGGTTGAGTTTCCTTTGCGGTTGGCGTGTAGGTTTTGATCCTTCTTCAAGTAGAATCCTATGCATGCATGTCGAGGGGCTTATTCCTTTGATGTCAGCAATGGTCCATCCTATCGCGGTCTTGTGCTCCTCTAGCACTTGAATGAGCTCCTTCTCTTTGCTATCTCCCAACTTGCTAGAGATTATCACCGGTAATGTGTTTCCTTCTCCAAGGAACACATAATTTAGGTGACTTGGTAATGGCTTCAACGCAATAGTGGGTGCCTGCGATACCGAAGGGAGAGGTCTAGAGTTAGGAATAGGCAATGACACAAATGAAATATTACCTTGTATCTCGGGCGTGGTATCCAGCGCATTGATGTTGTGTTCCACTTCATCTCCAAGTGGCAACTCGTCCTCAAAATGATCTAGAGGGGTGGTGAGGGCTATCTCCAACTCGTCTTTACCTGCAGTCTCAAAGATCCCTTGGGACAAGTAATCAATAATATCGATAGAGTAAACAGTATCATCATCATCACAAGGATATTTCATGGCATCATGTATATTGAATTTAACGACCTCACCATCAAACTCCATCGTAAGTGTGCCACTATGAACATCTATCTTAGTCTTGGATGTTTTCAAGAAGGGTCTCCCTAATAATATAGGACTATTATTGTCCCCCTTTGCCATATCAAGCACATAAAAATCAGCGGGAAATACCAACTCATTTACCTGTACTAAGACATCTTCTAAAATTCCCCTAGGGTATGCATTAGATCTATCTGCTAACTGAACAACTACCCTTGTGTCATTTAAAGGTCCTAGATTCAAAGAAGCATAGAGAGAGTATGGCATGACATTTATCGATGCTCCTAGATCTAGCATAGCTTTTTCAAGACGTGTTGTGCCAATTGTGCATGGAATGGTGAACATACCTGGGTCCTTGCACTTGGTAGGGATTTTCCTTTGGATGACTGCTGAGATGTTCTCCCCCAACTCAACCTTGTGGCATCCTTTAAGCCTTTGTTTCCTCTTGGCGGTGCACAACTCCTTTAAGAACTTTGCATAGCGCGGCACTTGCTTTATCGCATCCAACAGTGGAATGTTCACCTCACATCTTCAAAATGTTTCGTATAGGTCCTTGATGCTTTCATTCCTCCTATCTTCCTGATATGCGAGAGGGAAAGGGGGTTCAATCTTATACTCACGGAGTGGAGGAGACTCACCTTTTGGTTCTTCTTCTTGCATGGAATTGTTTCCTGTAGGCTTGATCTCTTTCTCTTCATCTTCTTTTTCGAGTTCTTTCCCACTCCTTAGTTTAATTGCGCTTGCATTCTCCCTTGGATTCACTACTGGTTGTGACGGGAGAGTGTTTGATCTTTGAGAATCAATGCGATTTATTGCTGTTGCCATCTGACCCATTTGAGTAGTCAAGCTTTGGATGCTTGCTCTTGTCTCCTGTTGAAATTTTAGAGATCCATTAGCAAGTTCCTTCACGATATTTTCTAAATACTCACCAGGTGTTGGGGTTGGAATGGCTTGTTGTCCCCTTTGGAATGGTGGCTTATATAGTGGTGGGTGTTGTTGCATCTGTGGCTCATTTGGATTCCCATATCTCAAATTTGGATGATCTCGCCATCCTCGGTTGTAAGTGCTAGAATAGGGATCATACTTCCGTTGTGGTTGTCCCAGAAATCCGCCTGCCGCATTTGCTTCCTCAAATGAAGGTTCTTGAAGTTTGGGGCAAGCGTCAGTTGGATGACTCGGTAGTGCACAAATTCCACATACCTTAGCACTTTGTCCCATTCCGATCGCAAGTTGTTTCACAATACCTGTTAAATTAATCAATTGTTGTTCGAGGCTAGAAACATTTACCTCGCCTTGCTTCCTAAGTTTATGGTCCGATCGAGCAGTTCCAAACTGTTGAGAGTTGGCTGCCATGTTCGCAATCAAGTGTCTTGCTTCTGTTGGCGTCTTATCTACAAATGCTCCTCCACTAGCAGCGTCCACCAAATTCCTGTCATTTGGCAAAAGACCCTCATAAAAATATTGAATCAGTAAATGTTCACTTATCTGATGTTGAGGGCAGCTTGCACAAAGCTTTTTGAAGCGCTCCCAGTATTCATGCAGTGATTCCTCTTGGAGTTGTCTAATGCCGTATATATCTTTGCGGATATTCGTCGCTCTTGATGCAGGAAAGTATTTCTCTAAGAAGGTTCTTTTCAGCTCGTTCCATGTAGTGATGGATCCAGAAGGTAAATAGAAGAGCCAATCTTTAGCCGCGTCCTTCAAAGAGAACGGAAAAGCACGTAATTTGATTTGTTCCTCGGTTATTCCAGTCGGCTTCATTGTAGTGCACACTACATGGAATTCCATCAAATGCTTATGCGGATCCTCACCTGCAAGGCCATGAAAAGAAGGTAAAAGATGTATTAGGCCAGATTTTAATTCAAAATTTATATTAGTAGCAAGTGTAGGAAAGGTTATGCAGAGAGACTGCTGATCCAAAGTAGGATTAGCTAGATGTCGTAGGCTTTGATTCTCTGCCATGATGGTCCTGTCCTCTTCTTCTTTCACTTGTCTTCGATTTTCTCGTCTTAGGTGGTATAAAGTCCTTTCTATCTCGGGGTCGTATTGATGTTCGTCCTCCTCAAATGAAAACTCGCCTGCGTGCATGAACAAACAGGTAAAAAGCACGGGAAGAAGAATATCAATAAAAGTTAACACAAATTAATAAAATTGCCTTCCCCGGCAACGGCGCCAAAATTTGGTAACGTTTATCGCGTACGCCCAAATTAACCCTCTCAAGTTAATAACAGTAATGAATGTAGTAGCGTGAGTAGGGATCGATCCCACGAGGAAGGTTATATCTTTGTGTTAGCTTATGCAAACGAAAATAAAAAGGGGTTTTGAAGTCAAAGTAATAATACTACGATGCAAAATTAAACTAATATGCAAAATTATCTAGATGAATTAACTTATGAGAAAAGTGCGATTCTCGATTTTCGGTTAACTTTACAATTGGCGTTTACTATCTCGATCATCGATCTTCACAAATTGTTCAATTTCCATATGAATATTCATCGTGGATGTTTAATCCAATAATCAAAATCCTATCTCACCTTAAGTTTAGTTAAGTAGCCCAAGCGTTCTAGTTTAACCCTTATCACACAATCAATCAAAATACAAGCGATTAAGATTTAAATCGATGATAGCATATGAACTAGTGAGATCGATGAAGCTAAACAACATAATCCAAGCGTCTATGTTTAATTTAGTCAATTGTTTACCCTAAGAATTTAACAAACTCACAAACAGAATTTAATCAATCTTAGTTGCTTCGTAAATTAGAGAGATCAAACGATTCCGTATTTGATATCTAATTTAGCTTTAAATTGTATGAACAATAGCTAGGTTATCAGTCCAACAATCATGCATAACAATTATGACAATCAAATCAGAAAAACAATTGATACTCAATGCAAATCAACAATCAAAACTTATCTCACAAGAATCGTAAACATCCAATGTATCGTTTTCCTCAACCGAGAATCACAAAAGTATTTAGCTACTCATAACTAGATTAACAATAACCAAAATTAATCTAAAAAACATCAAACTAATAGGAGAAGAAAGAGTTACTAAAAGGAAGCACGATTCCGGCTTGTCGATTCCGTCCTCGTTCTTCGTTGTTCTTGAAGAAAACTTGAAAGCAAATTAATCTAAAATCTAAAATTATTCTAAGAGTATGAAAAACTATCAAAAACTGCTGCTAATGAGACTTAGTCTCGAGTTTTAGGGTATGGGAGTGATAAATATGGGATACAATCTTTTAAACATGGTAAAAGACTCAATTTCCAAATTTCCGGACTCCTCGGCGATCGATCGCCTGATGTGTGGCGATCGATCGCGAGGCTTTTATTTTTCAAAAAAACCCTTGAGGCGATCGATCGCTATAAAGTGGCGATCGATCGCCGAGCTCCAGTAGACTTTGGCGATCGATCGCCACTTCTTCGCGATCGATCGCTAACCCGTAAATTTTGTTGCAAAAGTTTCTGTCCATAGGCGATCGATTTCCTCTTCCGGGCGATCGATTGCCACCTCCAAAATTACATTTTTGCCTTGCCCTTTTCTTGATCAACTTTGAGTCCTTGTCATGTCCATGTCTCTTCTTGGTCTTTACACATCGTTTTTAGCTCGTTTTCTTCGATTGTACCTACAATTACACAAATATACGATTAGGTAGCATACATATCAAATTATCTATCAAAACCTACCAAATCGTAGACAATTAAGCACTAAAGATGTGTCTATTTCTAGTCACATCAGTAAGTATGCACTGAGAGGAGTTCTATTTATAGCCAAAATGTGGCAATGTTAGCTACTGTGGATTGATATGACACATTGAGTAGTGTCATTCAATGCTAAATGAAATAGCAAAAGATAAGATTTAGATCAGTGCAAGCACGGATATTATTATGAAAAAGTAATAATAAAAAAATATGTCAAGACAAAAATACTTTACTACGGGCGCCCAAACCAGTGTCTGGAGTAGTCAACATTGTGAGAGGTGTCAGGAGGTGGTTGCCTTGAAGTTTGTGTTCTCTGCTGAGAGGAATGTCTGTGCTGACTTGGTTGTCCTCGTCCAATAGAGGATTGTCTTGCTGGGACTGGATCTCATCTGGATGGCTCTGGTTGTCAGCTGGATGCCGGTAGCCCTTGTCCTGAGCGTCTAACAGTGGGCAAACTGTTGCTCAAATCTTGCAATTGTGATGAGAAGGATGTCTGCATGTTGGTCAGCTGCTCGGAAAACTTCTTATGCATGTCGTCTACCTTTCCTCCAAGCTCCAGAGTTGTAGCAGCATGAAGAGATGCACTCTGCTCACTGAGTTCGTGTGAAGACTCGATAAATTGCACGAATTCAACAAAATAAGGAATATTGCATAAGCCAATATAATTAGTAGATAAATTTTTATTTCATGCCAAAAAAAATATAACATAATTGTTTAGTTAGCTAGTTTTCAAATACTCAATATATGATTATCTAAGATACCAAATAATTTATAGACATTTGATAGATAAATTCAGATTATAAAAATAATAACGAGTTAATTATTTAAATTTGGAAAAGAATAATATAATATTAGCCAGATTATAAAATATGTGATAGATAACCTTTTTAAAATTTAAAATAATTAAGAGATAAACTATAGTTAGCAAAACTATAAAACAAAATTCACAAAATCCTAACCAAATCTACGCGAATATCACCTAATCAATCTATAAAATTTAGTTTACAAAAATAAGAAGATATGATATGATTGATTATCTAGAATCTTCCTTAATAACTGCAACCTATTTAATTAAGAATTGTGAGTCGTTATGCTAGCCTTGATTTTACCAAAATTCCTTACATTCTCCTGAGAAAAAAATTCCACCCTTTCTTAGAATAAAATTTCGAACACCTTTCAACAGTAAGGAAGAGGATTGCTTGTGTTTCCGCACCCTAAATCATTCAAACACGTCTATAATCGTGGTAACTGGGCTTTATTCTATATATTTATTTCAATTTTGAAAATCATATATATGTTTTAAATTTTCAATCGATGATGCGAATTATGTTAAAATTATACAATTGTTATATGGCCCAATGTGGGTAATTATATTATATGGCTCGATTGGAGCAATTATAGTACATGACCCAATGATGGTAACTATATGGCTCAATGTGAGCAATTATATTACAAGGTCCAATGAGGATAATATTATATTACATGGCTCGATGAGATCAATTATATTAATTTATGTTATGATGTATTTGTATTGGTTTATGATCTGATTATGAATTGTGTTTTGAAAAATTATGAAAAAAGTAGTATTATCACATCGATTGGCCCAACTTGCTGAGTGTTTAACAACACACTCACCCCTTACTCTACATCCCCAGATAATAACGAGGAAGAAGTTGAGGCTGAAGAACAACACCAATTTTGGGGTTGGTGATTCGTGGTGTTTCTATGAGTTGGAGACGTTGATTGTTTTTATTTATTTATTTAGACTTTCGTTGTTTTCTTCATTTTAAGACAATTTTAGGAATTTGGTGATGCAATTTAAATTCAGTTGTAAAGACGATTATTTTTATGGATGAATAGACTAGTTTTCATTGATTTGATATTATGAGACTTATTGATTTCAAAATGCTATTTGGAAATCAATGTCGGTGTTATCGACCCCGGTCTCGGGGGGGTGACAGTTCGCGCTTGGTTTCACTTAAGTTGGAGAGTCAGAGAATGTATTCACAACAAACTTTTGAAAGTTTATGACCTTCTTAGAAAGATAACGAACATCTGTAAAGATTTCTCGAAACTGACCATCTGCATGTCTCCGTAGATTTTCAATAGGGTGACTGGCGTCTCTTTCTTCATGTTTCAGCTTTTGAATTTCACTAACAAGATTGGAAATGATTGTTGACAACTGATTCAGCTGACCAGTCACAGAAGGAAGCATATCTTCAGTTTCAACTTCGGGGGAGTCAAACATATCCTCAGGTTGATCACTGTCGAGAGTCTGTGCAAATGTGGATGGACAAACTTGATCGGATTCAGCTACAGCAGTGACTGGTGAGGCAGAAGGAAGAGCAGCAGAGACATCGGTAAATACAACAACAAAGACATCAGCAGATATAGCAGTAGGAACAACAGCAGACGGAGCAATCTCAGCAGAAATAGTGGACCTAGTAGGAGCAACATTTGTGACCAACTCCTCAGCATGGATCTCCAGGCAAGAAGGCAGTGGGGATAAGTGAGTTGTGGATATGCAAAATTTTGTAAAATCAAATGAGACTTGGTTCAAAGGTGCTATCAGTGGGGCTGAAAAGAATTGGGCATTAGTGGATGCAAAATTTGGCTCAAAGGTAAATTGGATTTGGACAAGAGAAGGAGATGTAATTATGGTTAAGGCATTTGTTGATAAAGACATGTTATCAGTAGAACCATCATCCTCTGATGTGAGGTTGATTTGATGAATTACTGATTCAATGACAATGTCAACATTTAAGGGATCAATATCCGGTAGGGGTGGATGTTGTTCGTACAAAGCAAGGGGTTCAGCTGTGGTATGGTTTGCATCTATAGAGACGGTAGGAGAAACACTTACCAAGGAGACCTCTGTTGCTTCCAGAGCAACCATCCTTCGATCATTAACCTCTGCTGAAGCTAAACACAGCTGGTGAGAGCATGAGTGCAGGCCCAAGGTGACCTTGAGATCGTGCAAAGTTCTCTCAACCAAAGTAAGTCTGGCTTCCAATGAGTGGAGAACCGCTATGTTGTGGGTAGTGGTGCTAAAGGTTGGTTCAAACTCCTTATGACTTGACTTGACAAGAATCTCAAGTCCGCTGATGAACTTCAATAGGTGGTAGACCTCCAGCTGACGTAGACCCTCTTCAACGTCTTGGGTCTGTAGGAACTCAAGAATCCGATTCTCTTCTATCCTGGCTTATTTTAAAATCTTGTAAAATCGTCAAGCCGGATCTTCATTCAGGTTTTTACCCATTGATTGAAACGCTCCAGCTGCTCTTGCACCTGTGTCTCCACTTCATCCAGAACCAAATTGATTTATGTGGCCACCGGAGTGGATACTACTTCCATAATAGTTTTTCCTCTTCCTTCGGGAGTTTGAGGAGGAAAATAGTAAGTGCATGCCGTCCTTGGTGGTCTCAGACTGAGTGCAAAAGATCTTGCCCCTCGTCGAGAACTAAGCGATAACACAGCAGTGGAAGAAGCAGTAGGTGCTGGAGCAGTAGTGATAGTGTCCATTTGTGCTGAAGATGCAGTAGATGAGACAACAATCGAATTCAGAGGATTAGAAGGTTCATCATCAGGATTCTCGTGCGTCAACCTCAATCACATCAGCAGTTGGAGTAATTTTTGAGCCAGTAACTGGATCAGCAGAAGTTACTTCTGCTGTGACTTCCATGTCAGCAGCAGTGGCTGACTTTTTGGAGAGAGCAGATTTCCCTTTCTTGGTTCTTGGTTTCTTGGGTGGAGGAAGAGGGGATGACTCAGCAGACTCTTAGATGAACTGTTCAGAGTCACTCACAACTTGAGGCTTTCTCCTCTTGGTGGGAACAATCTTGGAGGGACCTCCTTCTCCAGTGATGGGTTTCCGATGCGTCAGCAGGTACTTGGTATTTATGAGCCTAGCTGGATGAAGATTAAATAGCGTACCCAGCGGAACATTCAGGCTTTCCAGAATGTGACTAAGCGGGAGGGCAAATCCAGAGTAACCCTTGGCTGACTCAACCATCCCAATAAGCACTTGAAAAAGTATCACAAACCAGTTGACAGCCAATCCCTTAACAATGGCGCACATCACCTCAAATTTCTCCGACGTCAAATGACTCAGCTTTACACAGAAGACCTTTGCAATGATGTCTGCTAGCATTTTGAAGTGATTCTTCAACAAAATATTCTTAAATGGAGGGGTCCGTAGCCTTTGACCAGATTCCGAAAACAAAGTACGCATCTCATCGCGTATGGAGATGGAGATGGCAGAGAGATCAGTGAGCCCGGCAGTAGGAAGGCTCAGTTACATAGAGAAGTCCTCTTGAGTAACTGTCATGGCTTGGTCAGAGACAGAGGACACCACTGTGTTGTTCACTACTCTGGCTGAAGCATAAAACTCTTGGAGAATTGTTTTGTAGAACATAGGAGTGAGACCCAACAAAACCAACAACCTCGAGTTTTCTAAACATCGGAAAATACTGATCATTTCATCATCGGTGCAGGTGTAGACGGAATCGAAGTCAATGTGGACAGTGTTGGTGACCATACTTGGTTGGCTGGTCTTCGACATAATGATTTATGAGACGCTGAGAAATTTTTAAGTCTGAAAAAAAATGCTTCGAAGATATGTTAGCACAATAGGTTTGAGAAAATGAAAATAGAATGGCGGTGAAAAAGGAGGGTGATGTAACGTCGTACTGTAGATGAAAGGACAATGGACACGTGTCGCTCATCTAAACAAAAGTAATTTTGAAATAAAACTGAAACGAACATGATTGAAGCGGGACCGAAATAATTCAATGTGAATTAGCATTAAATTTGAAATCCGATGTTCCAATTGGTTTATAATTAAGGAATGAATTAATAACTTAGCATATATGGTAATATATACTGATATGTAGAGTCTACTGGTGAAGTAGCTTCTACTGCAACAGATACTTGTTTTACGAGCTAAGCAACAGTAGACCTTCGAAAATCACAAAATTCCCCCTAAATTAATATTCCTCTAACTTCATGCAATATCTAACATGTAATTTCCACGTAATTGAGCATATTGGAGAAATTAAACAATTAAGATCACTTAGTTATTGAGCAGTAGTCTCAGTAGGTTTTGATCTTCAAGATCGCAATGATGTGTTTGTGATGCTCTGCAAAACTTCATAATGTTTCAATAAGCGGTTTAAATGTTTTGTTTAAAGTTGATTTCTGACGACTAAGAGTTGAGAACTTAGCGAAGAGGAAGGACTTCTTCATTCTTTTCTTCGATTTATTTATATACGTAGAAGTCTAACGACAGCTATTCTTTAACTGGAAAGAATTGCGTGAAATCAGCTTCATGATTTTCTTCCAAATTCTTTTTGTCTTCTTTCAATTTTGTTAATCAATAGCTAGTTTACTCTGGCGCGATTGGTGACCCTGATATAGCAGTGTGTCGCTCTATTCTACCTTTGTCAGAGTGAGCATGTACATGTTTTGTCTTGTTGCCTTATACGTCTGCTGACTTTTCCTTGACTGTATATCTTCTGGTCATCATTAGTTACTTAGTCTGCTGGACTAAGGTCAGCTAATATCTTCTTAATCGTCTGCTGGTATCTCCTACAAATTTGCACATTTCACTGAGATACCCTTGTTCCAGTAGACGTTCATTCTCTGCATCCGGTAGAGGGTAACTCTTAATCTTTGGACATGGTAGATGTCTTTACACCCGGTAGATATTTTTACACCCGGTAGATGTCTTTACACCCGTTAGATATTTTTACACCCGGTAGATGTCTGTAGATGTCTTTACACCCGGTAGATGGTTGTAGATGCTTCAAGCAGTAGACGTTTGTTATCACCAAAACTTAGAAATGTTTTCTCAACAATAACTATTAAAAATCTTTAATTACCCGATTGTAAAAAATATATTTTTGTTTATAGTAACTTAACCAATGGTATATAATATATATATATATATATATAATAGTTAAATTAACTAGGAAAGTGACAATTATTACAAATCAAGTTTGATATGATAATCTCCTAAAACTTTATGTAATCACGTTTCAACCTTTCAGGTATATATATATATATATATATATATATATATATATATATATACCGAACTCCTCCTCCATGTGCTTTTCTTTGGTAATGTAAACTCAATCAAGAAACACAATAAATATTGCCAGCCCATAGCTATAATCGCCATCTCTCTTCTTTTGGGGGCGTTTTCCATTTGTATTCGGTCTTGGTCTGTGTTTGGACGTGCTAGCAAGGCTAAGGCTGGAATGGAAAACAAAAAAAAAGTACATCAAAATCAGTCAAGTCATCACTTATTCGATTGTTGATTCTATTCCCTAGCAAGGTCGAATAAATACCATATGGGTATTCACCTACCACCCCTAACCAAGTACCCACTTTTTTATACATTTTTTTTGGGGAAAATTGATGTTATCGCATGGACAACGCTCTAGGCACCGTTTGATACAAATAAGATGTGATAAATGAGTGATAAATAGTTAAAAATTATGACTCGTCATATTCTTATAAATATACCAAACGGTACCTTATGTATCAACCATTAAAAAAATATTTCAAATAAATATATCATTTTAAGGGCTGAGACGTTCTTAAGAACATCATCAAATAAGCCAATTTTATATCAGAAATAATAATAATAATAATAATAATCTTATGACAAATATCAAATCTTTTCTCAATCTTGTCATTAATTATTTATGAATGCACAAGAAGGTGGACATAAATCGACAATACCCAACAACATAAAATTTTAAAAATCTCTTCCAAGTTCTGATCCAGCATTTAATCAACTCATTAAATAAAATATACAATTGATTGATATCTATGCTAATAAACACAAGTAGAAGGTAACATCATAGTTAATATACAAAGGACAAAAGCTAGAACGAATAATGGAATACATGCAAACTTGTTGCTTGATAGTAATATAAAATAAATGAGAAAGATTTTATACTTTTTTTATATAATATAAGCAAATTAAAGGTTCATACTTTATAATATCTTTCAAGTTATAACCTTTTATTCAACGATAAATTATATTATCAGGTATAGATGGATCGATCATACGGAAAGTTTGATGCTACCTTAAGAAAAAGAAAAAGGAAAGGTGGATCAAACTAACCAACTGTATAAGAAGAACCTGCCACTCTATTATTTCAAACGTAGGTGACACATTGACCTTAGCATATCTAGAGTTTAGACTTTAGAGACACCAAAAAACATCACAAAAAACCCACCAAAAGATCTAATTAATCAGTCATGGGATCAGAAGAAGAAACTAAGAAAGTTGATGAGCAAAAGCCACTTTTTTCACTACTAAAGGAGGATTTAGAATCACCCTCAAAGCCTCCTCCCACTGTTCAAAGTACTTTTATTTATATATTTTATTTTAATTTAAATTTTTTTGAGTGATTAGGAGTTGAAACGAAATTTTTATGCAGAGGATGAAGCAGATCGTGGAGATGAGAAAAACACGACGAATCGCAAGGACATGGGTAGTTTATGGTTTTATAAATTTGGCTAAACAAATATTCTTGATTTTTATTTAATTTGATTATTTATGTTCTGCATTTATGTATTTTTGGTGTTTTTTTCTTTATAGATTCCGCACTTGCAAAGGTTGAATCGGAGAAGAGATTGGCCTTGATTAAAGCTTGGGAAGAGAATGAAAAAACGAAAGTAGACAACAAGTATGTTTCTTGATGTTCATCATTGCGGCTGAGTTGTTGGAGTGTAACAAAAATGTAAATTTTTTTAAAAAAAATATTGTTTTGGTTTCCATATGTTCATATCAAAAAAAAAAATGTGGGTAATTTTGTCTGTTTTCTAGCTTTTTTCCGCAAAAATAAGCTTGTATGTCGGTTACTCATTACATACTAATGATCCAAAAGCTTTTACTCAGGGCTTATAAAAAGTTGTCTGCTATAGATGCATGGGAGAACACAAAAAGAGCATATACCGATGCTCAGCTCAAGCAGATCGAGGTAAAAGAATTTCAAGAATTCTGATTTTATATATGATTTTCTTTAAATATAAAGTTCACTTTCGAGACGTCTAATTTAAACTGTCCTTTATCCTGTAATTTGTACGATGTGTTCCATATTTTGGATTGATGGTTTCTGGGAGGAGGCCAGACTGGACGATGGGCCGACTCAATATATTTCGAGGGTCAAAATTTGAAATTTTTAGGAAATTATTGGTTCTAGCAGATTCATTGTTTTAATATTAGTTTCATATTTGGGTCTAGCTACGTTCAAGTTAAATTTCCATAGAAAGTTCTATCTCAGACTCCTAATTCTAATCAGGAACAATTTGAAAAGAAGAGGGCAGAGAATGGAGAAAAGATGAAGAATAAGATGGCTAGAATTCATAGAACAGCTGAAGAAATGCGGGCGACTGTTGAAGCGGATCGTAAGGGTGAAGTTTTCACGGCGGAGGAGGCGTCTGCGGCGTTTCGTGCAGCCAGTCGCGTGCCTAGGAAACTATTTTCATGCTTTTGGTGCCGATGTTTTTTACTACTGTGAATAATTTAGTTCAGTACTTTCAGTAAGAATTTGAAATTTTGATTTGAGATCTTGGGATTAGTATTTGTGTTTTGGTCCTTTGTATTTACCTTCTGATGTAATTTTTAGTTGCATTGGTTGATTGATGATATTGAGTTAGATATTTGGTTATGGCATTGTGTATGAAACTGGGGCGGCTCAACCCCTAAGCCGCTAAATCATTTTTTGCTGTATTCCAAAATTCTAACAAGGTCCTTAATTCTTATGTTTATTAACTATAGACTTTAATATATGGCTAATTTGTTTTATCAATGATCATATGTTGGAAGGTTGAGTATCAAATATGTCGACTATGAAATATCTCTTTGATTAGTTAGCGAGCATTGAAAAGATCGATGAAGCGAGGTAGATTATTGAGCAAGTGAAGGAGAATTTCTTGAGGAATACATGTATTTGGGATGAGATTGAGGAAAACTTACCAAAATAGAGTTTGTTGTTCTATTTTTCCCATTTTCTTTTTCTGTTTGTTTTTTGTTTTTGTTTTTATCTTGTATCGAATTTGCCATAAGTATTGTATGTAGTGGAGACTTTTATTGAAAATTTGAGGTTTTCTTGTTACGGTTTTTATATTTTGATTTTGATTATACATATTGTTTATTCCAAAAGTTTAATAATTAATTTTCCATCTAAACATGTAAGTAAGTTCAAGTTTAAATTCCTTTTATTTTTTCATTTTTTCTGATAAATACCTCATTTTTATAATTTGTCTAAAGCCTCCAGAAAGTTTGAGCAGGCTCTGATACGAAGTATTTGGTTTTCTTGTCTGTTTGGATTATAACAGTACAGAACGGATGGCATTTATCTCTTAGAGAACCGGCCTTGAATCAAGCTCCACATGGAATGAAGGAATCCATTCGTTTTCTTTGTCACGGCCATGAAAAAGATCTTGTATGTAATCTCAGCTCCGATATTTCATTCCAAATTAGTCCATATATTGTTTAGCAATGACATGTTTGTGATTTGTTTACGCACATTGAACATGAAATGAAACAAAATTTCAGAATAGTAAATCCTTTTCCTGCATCCAATACTTGCTATCATTGAAGACATTATCAATGAATTCACAGGGAGTATTAGACCTGTAATTGTTCATGATGTTTGGACAGGACCTCATTAGTTCATTATCAATGTTTTACAACGACCACCGAAATAGTACATAATGGGATTTCTATCATAAGAGTGAATCTTAGTGCAACGGTAAAGTTGTCATGTAACATGAGGATCATGAGTTCGAGTTGTGGAAACAGTTTCTTTGCAATGCAAGGGAAAGACTGGGTACATTAGCCCCAAAGTAACCCGACCCCTTCCGGTACCTCGCTTGCAGCGAGAGCTTCGTGCACCGAGTTTGCCATTTTAATGGGATTTCTATCATGTTCACCAAATTACATGAAATTTTATCCAACTTCATATATGTAATGAAAATGGAGAGCTTCGTGCACCGGGTTTGCCATTTTAATGGAATTTCTATCATGTTCACCAAATTACATGAAATTTTATCCAACTTCATATATGTAATGAAAATGGAGGGTCTGATGCTTTTTCCTGCTCTGATTTCCAAGAGTCGTTAAGAACCCCTAGATCATTGGGACGATTTTGCCAAAAGTTTCTAACTCAATTGACATTAGGAGCTCCCAAAATTGGGCGAGGTCTAAGATTCGAGACCCCAAAACCCCCTCCTCCCCCTTTGCCTTTACAAAAAAAGTGTTTAAAAAAAGAAAAAGAAAAAAACGAACCCCTAGAATGAATATCTTCCCTAATTACTAGACGTATCCCATGTTTATAGTCATAATGGATATTGAGAATGACTAACATTATTTTTATTTGAACTTCGATAAATAAACAAACTATTAAACTAGAGTCCTATTTCTGACATGTTCAACATGTACTATCTTATGATCAAATAGCAGATATACTTACCAAGGCGTTATCAGCTCTTGGATTTTGTCGACTTCGAGACAAGCTTAGTGTGGTTTCTCAACCCCACTAAGCTTGCGGGGGCATGTTAAGGTATAAATGAGCCATGCATCAGCCGTGCATTACAGCCATGCATCAGACGTGAATCATGAATTAGTTAAGGGAATATTGTTATAGATTTTCAGTTATAACAAACTATCAGAATTTGTTTTACACTTGGTTATTTCTCATTGGTTGTACATTGCCTATATAAAGGCCACTGAATAGTTGTAAACATCAAGGCATATTTTTCATCAGTATAATGGAATGCATTCTCCATATCCAATTTTATGTCTTCATCTTTTTCTAACTGAGTCCATATGCTGATTATCTTGGGCAGTGGTTTTGTGCTAGTGCAGCATCGATGACCATCACATATCCTGGCCCCAATCATAGAGCATATGTAGAGACAAGAAATAAAGTGGCATGCATCTGCAAGGTATCATCAAGAGCATATGTCCATTGTGCCACATGCTTTATCATTACAAGCATTGATTAAAGATCAGCAGTCCAGACTCCAGCATCGTGTTCTATCGACCAATTCATACGGTTTTGGCAGCTAGCTGTTCATAATGCAAGCTCATTTGCTTGATTAAGTTAAATCCAAGCTCTGCTGTTTTATGGGTTCTTGTGCA
This sequence comes from Haberlea rhodopensis, assembly GCA_907163345.1. Taxonomy (NCBI): domain Eukaryota; kingdom Viridiplantae; phylum Streptophyta; class Magnoliopsida; order Lamiales; family Gesneriaceae; genus Haberlea; species Haberlea rhodopensis. Next base: position 143,459 of record CAJQUN010000905.1, read on the forward strand.
ATTTATCCAATATTCTCCATGTTACAGCATCCGGTAATAATCCATTGTTTTTCATTTCACCAACAATTAGATAAGCCTCTCGCTTCAAACCTAACCTACACGCATGGTCGATAACGATATTGTAATTTACAGTGTTGAGAGTAACCCCACAATCAGCCATTTCATATAGTAAATCACAGGCCTCGTTATATTTTTCCGAACGACAAAGGCCTTTAAGTATGGCAGCGTAAACGAAATTGTCGTGAACTCCGGAGGGCCAAACAATGTCCTCCCAAAACTTTTTAGCCTCATCTATACGATAAAATTCACATAGCCCATCAATTATAATAGTGTAAGTAATACAATCAGCTACCACCCTGCCATGGACCATACTATCAAAACTTCCATGGCTTCATTTGCTCGGCCTAATTTAAACAATCCACGAAGCATAGCATTATAAGTCACAACACCAGGCGAAAAATGATTCTCACTCATGGCCTTCCGCAAGAAATCAACAGATTCCTCAACTTTTCCCATATTTAAGAGTCCATATATGAGAGTAGTGAATGTCACCCCATCTGGAGCACAAAATTTCCCCATCGTCATATCACCAAACACCTGCAAGGCCTCTGAAATTCTCCCCACTTTGCAAAATGCCTTTACAACAGTATTGAGGGCAATGATGTCTGGATTGCATTGGGATTGAAGCATCATAACAAGTACATTTAGAAGCTCAGTAGGGTTATTGATATGACAAAGAGCCCTCAAATATATATTATATATTCTAGTCCTGGTCCGTTCCACGGCTTCGTGACTCAACATTACATCTAGGACTTTCTTTGCTTTAGCAAGGTCTAGTTCACGACAAAGACCCTCGACCAAGACTGTATAGGTGAACTCCGAGGGAAAATATCCAAACTCCATTCCTTCTTCTAACAATTGAAATGCCCTCAAGCAATCTCCATCATTACATAGACCATGTACAATGGAATTGTATGAGACAAAGGTAGGGATACACCCTTTCTTCTTCATCATATAAACAATTCTTGCAGCACCGTTGTATCTCTCGTATGTACACAAAGCATAAATCATTTGTCCATAAGCAAATTCTTCCATAACACTCTTTCCTTGTGGCATATCTTCAGCAATTTTAAATAATTCATGAAACAACCCTTCTCTACACAAAGAATCAATCAAGCTACAAAACGCCGCATTATTAACTTGCACAGCTTTCTCTCTTTCCATCGCTTCCCAAATCATTCCTATCAATCTTTTCCCATATTCGAATTCCCTTCTCCTCAGCAACCCACGAAACAAAGCACAATAACTAAGCGCATTCGGATTCACTTCATACTCAGACATTTCATCAAACAACTTTTCGGCCGCACCCACCTCACCAATTCCACAATACCCATCAATCAAAGTTGTGAATGAAACAACATTCAGACAGTGTCCTCGGCTTATCATATGATACAACATCAAATGGGCTACTTCCAATCTTCCCAACTTACACAAACTATCAATCAAACGATTATAATTTACCAAAGAAGGCACAAACTCAGGCTTCTCAGCAGCCAACGCATTCATCACGCGCAAAGTCCAAAAGGTTCACGCCCATCAAGCAACCTCGCTATAATAACGTTACAGGTGCGTTCGTCAGGGGCGCAATGCGAGTAAATGAATTGAGCAAAGCGATGGTGAGCTTCGTCGAAACGATTGGCATCGCAGAGAGCGTGAAGAATGCTGCTGACGTTAAGTGAGTTTGGACGGTATCCACGGAGGCTGATGGTATGAAGAAGGCCGAGAGCGGCATCAACGTCACGGTATATGGTGCATAGCTTGTGAATGCGTTGATTCCAGTAGGTCGCGTTGGTTATGCTGATTGTTTCAATGCTGGAGTCATTGACTCCTGCTGATGATGGGTTTTGTGATTGATAACAGATATTGATTTCACGTATGGCTGAGGAATGCGAAATGTAAGAAGCGAGAGTTCTGGTGTTGGGGTAGCGCCATGGTTGGATTTTCCACAGGCGCATCTAATCGAACATAGCACCTGCAATCCTTGCTCGGGATGTGGGTGCTCGATACAGGTTGGCCGTAAGAGTGTGTAATGTTAATATAAATAAATTCCATGGCAGATAATTATTAATAAATCGAAATAAACGTCTTCTACTGTATGAGATATTGTCTCCTAGGTTGTGTTTGGATTGAATGATTTGATTTAGAAGAAGTGATTTGATTTGAGATGGATTTGAATAATAGATTTGAAACGATATCCAATTTGGGTGTATTTCAAATCCATCATAATTATCGTTACATCTATCGAAATTAAGAAAGTTGTGGATTTGAAATACACCTCACATAAATTCATCGAAACAATCAAATGGATTTGAAATTCATGGCTTCAAATCACACCATTCAAATGAACTCTTAAGAAGTGTATACATTTTAGACTTTTATCGATTTTAATGATTATTTTTAAAATGATAGAGTTATGTGGAGTTCATAGATTTCTATTGACTTTTATAGAATTACACAGAGTTATACAAATTTTTTGCATGGACTCTTGTAGACTTTTTCATACAATTGACAAATCATTATTCAATATATTGAAATAAAAAATTTTCAACATGCATAATTAATTAATGAATACTTTTTAGAAATGCATAACAATATATCTTTTGTTTCCAAAAGATGTGGCAGCCTAAAATTTATGCCTAACCCAAATTTGATGGTAGAATAGTACTAGAGAAAACTGCGAAACAACGTGTAGTGTATGCTGAAGACTCAATCGAAGAAATCAATAGAATCTCATTTTTTAAAACAAAAATTAACCAACATTCTACTTTTGAATTACAACGAATAATTTTGCGATTCCTCCAAAAAAAATCTTAAGAAATAATTAAAAAATCATAACTCTACACTGGTAATGAGCTTAAACAACAAGCTGTTGATGTTGTTGATGGGATAATTCATCTTCATACTTGAAACTTAAATAAAGTTTGGAAGATTTGCAGTAATATTTGGATGAGGCATCTTTTCTTTTTGGAGGTAAGAATAATATATGTGAAAAGTGGAGCCTGTGAAACGTCAAAAGAATTGATATTAAATGTCTGTTGTCTGTGAGCGAACCGATCAAGATAAACATAGGAAACCATGTAGAAAGAAGAGCTACAATTATCATACTTGAAGATTCTTTGGAAAAAAAAAAAAACAAAAACAAAAAAGCCAAATCTATGGGATGAGATGAGTCATTGAGAATTTTGTATTTTTTACGATTGTACATAATGCTGCTTTTTGTACTTAAAAAATTTCATAAAAGTCATTATAAGTCTATTGAAATTTAGATGTCTTTAGACTTTTATAGAGTTAATAAATGTCGAGTTTGAATACCATCAAACTTTTAAAAACTCTATAAAAGTCTATTTTGGATACTACTAGATTTTTATGGAGTATATAAAATTCTAGATTGAATATCACTAGACTTTTATGGAGTATAAAAAAATCTAGATTTATGGAGTATATAAAAATCTATATTTGATACATCTAGCATTTGAAACTCCACAAAAATCATTAAAATCATCAATCAATACAGCCCCCTTAAATTAATTGGAGTTTTTAAAAAAAAAAAATTGGGTAAAATATTTTAAAATTTTATTTGGATAATTTTTTAGATAAATCGTGTGATATGTAATAATTAAAACTATATAATTATTACATGTTTTTTAATAAGCCTGACGGACCTCCTTGGTTTTAGTATAAAATGAGCCTTTAAAAAATGGTTGAAATAAGCACGAAAAGTTAGAAAGTCAATATTCTTGTATCCATCCATCCATCAATTATATAAAAAAATTTTATCCTACAAGAACTTCTCATACCTCTACATTGAATATTTCTGGATTGCCATGAAGAACTTACACCCTCAATATAACCCAATTATACATCTCCACACTCTCGCGTATACACCAATCAAATGAATTTTTTTTGCATAAACTAGATGTGGGGATTTCCCGATAAAATACATGTTATACATGTTGAGAATACACATCTATATCTATTTGCTTACAACAACAACTAAACTTTTAGTCTCAATAAATTGGGGTAGGCTACATAACAATAGACATAATGAAGTCAGGTTAGACACATACATCAGTCTTCTCCAAACGCTTCTATCTGTCATAATATCCTCATTAATTCACATGACTCCAGTCTTTGAGTATAACCTTCGAGCCATATCTTCTTTGGTAGTCCTTCTCGCTCTCATGAAATGGCCAAAATCCATGGACTCCACTCGACGCACAGGTGCATTGTTGGGTTTACGTCGTACGTGATCAAACAACGTAAACAACTTTCTTGCATCTTCTCTTATATACAAGCTACACCTACATCAGCTCGAATATCTTTGTCTTCATTTTATCTCTTATGGTCTTACAACACATCCAAACGAACATACGCACATATCTGTCACACTCATCTTTGGATGTGATTCCTCTTGGTTGCCAAGCATTTCGTCCCATACAACTCTATATGTCTATGGTGGTTCTATAAAATATTCCCTTCAATTTCAGCGGGATATTATTATCGTATAGAACTCCGGTGACATTTCCTCCATTTCAACAAACCCGCCTGAATCATGTGGTTAATGTCACTGTCAATCTCTCAATTCTTTTGGATAACAGAACGAAGGTATCGAAACTTGGTGCTCATCGATACCATTTTACCATTGAGTGCTACAACATCGGGATCCCGAAAGGTATGACCACTAAATTTGCACTCCATATATTACGTTTTAGACATACTTAATCTAAAACCCTTTGATTTCCAGGTTTCTCTCCATAATTCCAATTTGGAAAAATCATTTCATGAAAATACTTGTCAATTCTACTATTTCAGGCACGAGAGATTAGCTTCTAGACGTATAGAGCTTTCTTCAACTTTAGAACTTTATTTCCATGTCCATCAACAACATATCCCGACGGTTCTATCAATATACACATCTTCCACCAAAATTCGATTCAAGGAGATGGGTTTCACATCCATTTGATGAGTTTTCCAACGATAATATATTCATATTATGATCTATAAATAGTATGTGAATATTTTGTCAAGACATTTGCATGGCTATATGGATAAAATTCGCCTATTATATTTGCTAATTTGTAAAATAAGAAATGTTTTTGAAATTTCATGAACACTTTTGAATATTTGATACATTTTTAAAACATGTTATAATATTTTTTAAAACGTTTATAAAACCAAATAAACTATTAAACATCCTATAAAAAGTTATAAATTATTTAAACAAATTAACCAAATAAATTAAAGAGAAACTCAAAATAAATCCCCCATAGTCACACTCAATTGTGGAATCAGTTCCTATGTCAGAAAAATTTAATTCCAAACTCCCTACAACAACTTAAATTTTGTTATAACTCCCTATCTTATTAAAATGACCATGATACCCCTATATTAAAATTTGAACTTTTAATTTTGAGAAATCATTACAGTCGTTACGAAACTTATACAATTTTGGTACACGTTACACATAAAATCGTATGAAATCTATATAATTTTGGTAGAGTTCACGTGTGATGTGTATGAAACATGTACTATTTTTGGTACTTATTGGACGTGAAGTTGGTATGACAACATGTACTTTTTAGTACTAGTTACCACATAAGTTTGTATGAAACCATACAATTTTGGTACTAGTTTACACATGAAATTGTATAAAACTTATATTCGGTACTTACTGCACATCAAGTTGGTATGAAACCTATACAATTTCGGTACTAAATATACATAAATAGTATGAAACCTATACAATTTTAGTACTAATTATGAATAAAATTGGTACGAAACTTATACTATTTTCGTACTTATTACATATGAAATCTTTACAAATATGGTACTAGTTACAGATTAAATTGGTATGAAACCTATATAATTGTTGGTACAAGTTACACATGAAATCGTATGAAACATATACTTTTTTCAGTACTTATTACACATGAAGTTTGTATGAAACATATACAATTTTGATACTTATTACACTTGAAGT